>KZ508388.1:41365-53778 GCA_002844005.1 Limosa lapponica baueri | reverse complement strand
CCAAAATGCTTTTTAGTGTCTCTCTAGGACGCCAGTGAACTTTCCAGCCTTAACCATCGTGGTATTATGAGGCCCTCAACTTCCACTCATTCTCTGTTTTATATGCCCCTTATAGCCTGCCCTGGAAATGGTATCTCAATACATTTGAAAAGCTAAAACCCTTGCAGATCCAAACTGTTGTTTATAGCTGGAGGCTTCGAGAGTTTATAGGTGAAAAAGATGCTTTCAGAGATGTTTCTGAGAGAAGAGCCTGTGGTGAATAGGTTTGAAAACACATTTACCTGTTTGACTCTGGAGAATTATAAATGACTCTGTGATATTCAGCCCTAAGTGTTTTGCTTTTTATTTCTTAATTTTATTATTGAGCTTTGTACTTACAGGGTAGTCTGGGAATGCAAAACTGGGGACCAATCTCCATGAAAGGGAAGTAGAAAAAGAAAGAGAATTAGCTTTAAAATCTGGAAGAGGAGTCTGCAAAAGTTAAAAGGAAATGGAAGCAAATCATAAGGGGGGTACCTTGTGAGCAGGACTTGAAAATGGAGCGGTTGCCTATAGGGTATAATTAACTCCAGTTGGGTGAACTGGGACAGGAAGAATCTAATCCAGCACGAATGGTGGTGGGTCCCTTTTTCCCAGCAGTATGTTGACATGTGTTCTGTCTTATTCTTTTTGTTTTCATGCAGTTGTGCATTGTGATTTTTTCAGATTTTTTTTTTTCATTATAAAACAGCAGCTAATGGCCTTTCTTTTCTGAAGGCATAATAAATACTTTTAAATGATTCAGTATAAAGTGATTGCTCTATCTTTATTTATTTTTAAAAAATGTGTGTAGTGAAATTAGACCTGGTTTGTGCCATAGAAAACAATCTGTGATGCGAATCGCTAAAACAGACCTGCTGAAGTGTTACTGAGAAATTTGAGGGTATTAAATTGTTTGCTGCAAGGCACAGAGAAAGAAAACTAAAAGTTTGCTCTTAAACGTTTGATATTTGCCAGGCAGTTGTGTGATGTGTTGTGTTTATCCTAGATGTCATTTCAGTTTTTTTTCAAGTAGTTTCTACAAATGCTATGCATGCAGTATCTATCATGCTTTTTCACCGACAGTTGTGTGTGGGGGCTCCCGTTCTCACACTCCTCTTCTGTTTGTCAGTTTTCATTGGAGCATTGGTTATAAATCAGAATTGATAGGGCTTCGCTTTCGCTAGGTGCACACCATGGTTCCGAAAATGATTCAGAAAAGTGTTTCTTTATTAGAACGAAAAAGCCCGAAACCTTTTAAATTGAGTTTTAAAAATGAAATGGTTCTGGTATCAGTGACAGAATATGTTGTAATGTCTGGACCATTCAGAGGTCATACACTGATTAAAAGGACTCTGCCTGCTTGAAAATAATTTTCTAAAAAGGGAAACTTCAGCTGTGTTATAACACATTAGCTTATTAAGAGAAGACTGGAGGAATCAGTTACTACTGATTTGGGGGGCTTTTGCATTTCTCAGATAAAAATCAATGCGGTCATGGTTTTATTGTTGCAGTGTATCAGAAACTTTGCTGGGAAAAAGGATACCCTGGACTTTGTTGTTGTTGTTTTGCCTGGTAAGGTTTGCTTTAAGTAAGAACTTGATAAATGACTGGAGATGCAACATGCACCCAAAAAAAAAATGTGCTATGCTTATGGTTTTTCATTCTTTACTTGCTCAGTTTTGGGCACTTAGCATTGCAGGATGATGATCACAAGTATGTTATGTATTTTTAAATTTGCATGTTCTGCTTTCTCTGCTGTTGTTCATCAAAAAGAGACTGTATCTGGAGCATGCTATGGAAAAGACAGTTGACCCTTAATGCCACTAGTCCGAGCCAAGCCTTCAAGCTTGGGGCAGGGGAAGAGCATCCCCCAGCCCTTGGGAAGCGCGTGGCTGGGCTGGCTGGTTGTCACCCAGGGAGTCGGTCAGTCTTTGCTCCCCGAGCCATTCCCAAGGAGCAGTGAGATCACCCGGACTCTCTTTCTAGACAGAATCGCTAGTTAAAGCTGTTCAAAAGATTGTTTTCTACCATTTTGAAAAGGAAATTACAAATAGATTTAAAAACAATTTTTGCAGTAGTTGTCTGAAATTTAACATCTATTCTTAGCACCTTTTTCAAGACTCTGACATGGTATTATTCAAGATAAAAGCAAATACTAAGGAGTATCTTTGTTAGGAGAGTGCTGGACTGATGAAAGCACGCTTTTCCTTTGCTTATAGCCCCTTGCTTATACTTTTTGAACAAGGAAACAGGGAGCGGCAATGAGTTGACAGACCTTGTTCCCTACTGCTTTTCTCTCTTCTTCCAATGTAGTTTAGTGTTAAAATAGCATCATAGTGTTGCATGGGTAAAACTGCAAGTCCTACTTCTGAATTGTAAGAAAAAGGAGGGGGGAGGGAGAGTTTCCGCCTCATGTCGTGTCGAACACTTCTCTCTGTTTCATTTGCAAGAGATGTGCATCTCTTCGTCTTTGCTTGGATTTCACCGTGTATGGTGTGGCAAGTTGGAAAATCCCACCGTAGTTCATGGTTAACGTTAAACGGTTATTTTACAAACTCAGGTGAGCATCCTGTGCACTGACTGGAGGGATGAGCGAGGCTTCTGGTGAAAATCCAGACTAGAGCTGGAGACTGGGTTTCGTAGTTGTTGAAAGGAGGTGGGAGCTACAATTGAAAACTGGACTTAGCATCACTGTGGGGGACAAAGTTAGAAAGTAGGGACACATACAAACAGAAGGAACGGGACAAGAGCCACCATAGGATTTGGAAAGAGCTGAGGACAGATACGGAGGTGCAGTGCTATGTGGATGCTCGCTGGTTGTGCTTGGAAGCTCATCACTACAGGAGTCCTCCAGGCATGTGCCTAAGGACCTCCAGCAGCTGCCTGTGTTGCTGCCTCTGCCTGCTGACTTGCCAGCTTGGTCCTTTGGTGGGTCAATTCAGCTTATTGCAATGTTATAGAGATACTCCTTGTAAGACATGAGGACAGAAAAATCTATCCGATGGTGCTCAGAAAGTACAACCACATCCTTGTAGTTTCAGTAGGTTCTGTTACTTTTGCATATGAATTTTTATTTGAAGTGTAAATGCTTTTCATTTATTTCTCTCACAGATTTTACTTTGTGGTGTTTGAACGTCAGAAAACTTCAATACTTCGCTGTATTTGTCAGGGTGGAATTTTCATAATGTTGAAAGTATTTGCCCTGATTTTGTATCTTTAAAACACATCACAAAAATAGTTTGGATCTGTGTTTGCTGCTTGGATAAAGGTTGGGCACCGTGTCCGTGCCCACATGATGGGGTTGTGGCTACTGCACTTTGGCATTAACCATTTAAGAGTGAAGCTTTTTAGTTTGCTTCTGAAGGAACTGGACCATCCTGGCTGAGCTTTTAAGAGCTTTATTAATATCTTTACATAGAACAGTATATGTTTTCTCTTTGGAGAGACCAGTTTGGGAGAACAAGAGAAAACTCTTCTACCTAAACGAGACCTGTTTTGTGCATTGCTTGAAATAAGCTGCCATTATATCATGATGAGATCATGTAATTCTGGAACGGGAGAGTTTGGAGAGGTTTTGTTGAGCCTAAACAGTTAATTCTCCTGTGTTAACTGCAAAATATGGTGAGCACATGGAGATTGAGGGGAGATGTGGAGATCATCAGCTTCAACTGATGCATTCAACCAAGCATTAGTCATATTGATGCTATTTAGCATCAAATATATTCAGTTCTATTGGTGCTTCTCAGTGAAAATTGTGGTTAAAAAATTTAGGACGGGGGCAAGAATATACGTTTCTAGTTGAATTTAAATGTAAATTTCTTGCTTACTGTCTAGCAAAGGCTTACTCATGTCTTCTGCCAGAAGGGCACTAAAAGTGAATTGTTCTTGCTGGAGGTGTTGGAAGAATTAATAAAAAATGAAGTACTGAGAAAATAATTTTCATCTGAATGGTGGCAGCAAATCCGTGAAGTAAAGGAATAAAATAGAAAAGAACAATTTAAGCAGTACTTAGAATAAGTTGCGTTTGATTTATAGTTTCAAGATAGGAGTGGAAGAAGTTTTTTTGTGAATTGGTAAAAGCTGCTGAGGAGCATCAGCAAATATAATGAGGAAAATTGGAGTTGAGAGTTAGCAGTACCTTTCATCCACACAAGAAATATAGATGTTTTTTAATAGCTTAGTTTGGAGCTGCATTCCTGCAGCCACAGCTCTCCTGTTAAAATGAAAATTAAGAAATACTGCATTTGAATGTGGATGTGGAGATATTGGTTGAATTGCCAGCTGTTTTGATTGTTAGCTTGAAATGAAACAAATGTAATTGAATGGCGGATCCAGCTGAGCATGAACTGAGCTGTTAGTGAGCTGCTTTCCATTAAAAAAAAAATTAGCCTGAGCTTAGCAAGTAATTTTACCAGGTGAATAAATGCATTATTCAGTTGAACTTATCAGTTACGCTTGTCTAAATATTTCCCCATTTTAACTGTATCTGGTTTTAGGAAAGAACAGTTCTTAATGCTGAACAATTAGACACAAGATAACACAATGTTTACTGGATATCTTACACTGTTTAATGACGTTGTGCCAATAAAATACTCGCTTAGAGTAGCTGCAGTAGAGGTAACATGAAGGAACTTTAGGATCTGTATAGTTCTTAATACCTGCTTTTAGGATTCAGTGATAGTAATTTATATAGAAGAGGATTGTCTATCAGTTGTTGGACACAGAATATTTTTTTTAATAAATAGTTTGTCCTTTATGAAGGTATATTAATGACAGAGAAATGGAACAGTAAGCTTTGTGATCTAATAAAATTCCACATGGGACTGTTAACGGGCCTCTTGAATTGGGGTTAGGTACAAAATAATTGTTTATGAATTGTCAAAGGAATAAAACGAAATATTTAATTAATTTTTTTTTCCCAATGTGGGTTCGTAAATTTTTTTTTTTTTGGGTATGGGTAGCTGATGAGCATAAGTCTTGTTTCCTAGTGGAAGATCCTGTGCTTTTCAGTTGAAAGATGAGAACAAACATTATTGTGTGGTTTTTAGGCAGGTGCTTAGGTGTGAGAAGTAGATACGTGAAATCCAGGTTCTTCCAACCTGTTTGAGTATGTTGGCAAGAAGCATGGATCTCTTAATATCACAGTTATATCCTGATTATGATTTGTTTCTTTCTTTTGGTGTGGCATTATGAATTATCTCACATTTTATGAATTGCTTGTGGCGTACGTGTTATGTACGTATAATAACTAATGTTCTTTCTCTCAGTACAAATACTACTTTTTTTTAACCTAATTTTAACATATGGATACCACATGTCTATGGATTATGACTGTTATGGATTATTTGAATGGTGCTTGAAGTGTTTCTTGTGAAATAAGTTGTATGAGATAAGAGGTTGGAGATTTTTCTTTCTAAAACAAGCATTGCTCTAGAAGGAACTGTGGGGTCCACCAGAATGGTCTCATGCTAGTATTCATCAAAGCCTTATGAAGTCAACTGGTGTAGTTCTTCCTTCTGGTCCATTGTTTCAGGTCTTCTTTAACAGTGACTCTGATATGGACCCAAACAAGATATTACTTGGAAATTATTATACTTTTAAAACCTTATACAGAAAGTTAGGGGTGTAAAGTAAATTCCTGAGAAGTTGAAACATGTCCTACTTTATTTTTATTTTTTTTCTTTATTAAAATTACTGCTGTGTATGTTGGGCCTTCTTCCATTCAGGTGTTAATTAGAATTCTGTGAATAAATTCAATTTTTGACGCGCAGCTGTTTTCCAAAATTTTTTGTAGGTATGGGACAGGAAGAAAAGTGTAGGCTTTGTGATGGAGGTGAAAACCAGAAAATTTTGAAAGATAGGAAATAAGAAAATTTTAAAATACTTTAAAATAACAAACAGCAATGTCATTGTCATAAAATTTGCTTGCTTTTTCTTTGTGAGATGGTCATTTTATTATTTTAAAAAATAATTTAAGAACAAACAGTTTAGCAGTGCACTTATGCACTCTGAAATAGTTGATCCTATTCCGGGGCAGTAATTATTTCCTAGTAAAGAGGCCTTATTACTTGCACAGTTCAGTATTTGCATTAAATATACATTTTACAACTGAGCAGGAATTATTTGGGAAAGCATTATGGTATTTTAATTGAAAATTGGATTATAGCAGAGCCTTTTTGTTCAGTTGGTTTTTAATTTGTGGTTCCTTTTACAGGTTCCTTTGTGAAATTTAAAAATCTAATCTATTCTAGTTTGCTTTTGACACTTTTTTTATATGAGTTTTGATGGTTTTTTTTCTTATTTATTATTATAAGGCTACCTTTTCTCTATTGCTTTTTGGCTTTTGTGTCAGGCTCTGGCTGGGTTCCTTGGTACAGCTGGTGAGGGATGGGTAGCGATGGCAGCGCTGGGGTGAGCAGTCAGTTAGGAGCCTGGTCTATGCACTGCAATGAAGGCAGAGCTGCATGGCACCGTGTACAAGTTTAGCATGTAAATGTGTAATTTGAAATGAGATGAACTTTATTCTCTGTGGTTTATATCCGTTTCTGTCTGACAGGTTTCAATATTGATATAATTTTATCCTGTAAAATTCCACATGGAGTTTTCCTGTCCAATACCACAGCCCTATCTTTTTGCTTATTCCTTATCCAGTATCTCCTGAATATCAATCTTACCGATTTTCAGTGACGGTTTAGCTGTAAAAAATTCATAAATCTGGTGTTTTCTAAATTTATAACTTCAACCTTTGGAAAAAAGATAGGAAGTTTAACTTATATTTCTCCTGAAGGAAATTCTAGCAGAGCAAATTTCTTGATACACTTGAAGAAATAACACGTGCTCAGTTATCCTGCTGCTATTCAGGGGAGATGGGCTTAGTTTTAGGCTGCGACATTCGGTGTTCCTTGAAGAACTCAGTTGTTCTTCCTGGATATAATGCTTAGTATTTAGTAGGATTCCAAAGCCAGATACGTGTATTTACTATGAGATTGTCAAGTACTGCAATGAAAGGGAGTAAGGTAATAGAAATAGTGCAGCAAATACAGATGCCAACATGTAATACTGAAATGATATATTATAATACATAATATTATATATATGGGTATTATATATGTATATCTGGGTGTGAAATACAGATTCACGCATAGGAAATAACTTTAATGCATTAACAAGATCACTCTGTAAATTGTGAAAAATGTTTTAAAAGTATTATTGAAACTAAGACTAAATACGTGTTTTTATAGTTTAGATGTTATTAGTGCAAAGAAAGATGAGAACTGTATGGTTTGAACAGTTCAGCAATTCCTTTCTAACTCATGCCTTTAGCAAATACAGTGAATAAAAATTACCAGACTGTGCTTATTCATTTTAAATATTTTTAGTTAGTTATGCTGCAGCACACTTACTGTGACGTGCAAGTTGAAGATCCATAATGCCATGCACAGTGTAAACCTACCTGGCAGTCTGTGCTCTGAAGGTTTTAGGTGATGCACGGCGTAAGATGCAAAGAGCTACCTGGGTTAAGAGTCATCTAGTTTAACGTGCAGAAGTCTGTTCTCTGGACTAAACTAGACTAGACTCCTTGTAAGCAAGGGAGAGAAACAGGTAATTGGAAGGGCACAATGAATCTGATCAATGTTATTGTATACGTATTTGTGAATACGTAAACTGGGCCAAAGAAGTGCTTGTTTCCTCCTTCGGGCTATTGAAGGACTACAGGTGAGATATATATCTGTTTGGTTTGAATCTTTCTCAGGAAGACTGAGGAATGATGCTGAGTGTCACACTCAGTTGCCTGCAATTCAATCCCACCTTCCCTTTCTAATAATTTAAAAACTAATCAAGCCTACTTCTGTTTTTTGTTCCCTTTTATATTCCTAAGCATACAGGTGGAAAATATAATGAAATGAAAGTATGAAAATTCTTTGTCCAAATGACAAAAATATATATATTCTCTAGTTAATGGAAAGTGATTTTTGTTTGAAATATGTTCATGGCTTTGTATCTCTCCGTTATTTTGGCCCATTATATTTCTATGCATGAACTGGCTTAGAAGATAAGGTTATTTATGGAGTGCCTTCTTAAATGTCATACCCGAGCCAGTGATTTTTCTGTCCTGCTTACTGAGTGGAACAGCTATTTTTGTATGTACTCCTTATGCATTTTAAGTCTATCCAGTGCTTCATAGGCTTGAAATTTCCATGGGATGCAAAGGTTCCTAAGGGGGAAGTAAAGGAAAAGGCAGATGGAAAACCACCCTTTTTTCCTGGTGTCCAGTTAAGAGGAAATAGATAGCGGTGCTTGACATTGCTAAAAATCTCCCCATTCTTTTCAGGAGACTGGCATATGCCTTCGTTCCTCCCTTTCAATATGCAACAATGCAGAATCGAAAAGGCATATTGGGTTAGTGGGAATACCAAAAGTAATAGGGTACCATGCTATGCTTACTTTGTTGATGTGAGTTGAATAATATTAAATATTTATCTGTAAGCTTCTCCTTGATAAGTTCCCACAGTGTAGATGTAGTGATAATGAGCAGCATTGATTTACAGTTACATCCTGTAAGCTTTTTTTTTTCTCCCCTATTTTTGGGGGGTTTATTTTTTTCTCTTTTTTTTTTTTTTTTTTTTTTTCTGGAGCTTTTCCTAGACCTGACTTGCAGTATGGCCCCTAGACCTTTGTCCTGGCACAAGCAGAAGAGCTGCATCCTACAGGTTAGGAGATGGAGGGAAGAAGACAACTGTCTTTACAGTATCTTTACAGTATGATCTTATGATACATGAGTCAAATTAACAGCTTACTGCTTACAAATGTAGGATATCTTACTCATTTTTCCTTTTTTTTTCTTTTTTTTTTTAATCCAACTCTAACGTAACCCCATAGTCTTCCTCATGCTGGCTCTGGCATTCAGTCAGAAAAGCAGAAAAGAGCAGATTGGATTCACTGATCAGCACGAATCCCCATGTTCTGTGTTAAACTGTTTTGTCTGTTCTTCAATTCAACAAGTGATGGATTGTCTTGTGTTTTGACTTGCAGTAGTTGCTCATTGATCAAAGCTGTTCTGCAACACAGCAGACTACAAGTTGTGTGATTTGAAGTTAAATTACGCTTTTATTTCACGTGGGCTTTTCTGGTAAGGTTATGTATGTATGGTAAGTTGTATGTAGATTATAGTTCTTCCTTCAGCAAAAGGTATCCTGAATGACATTACTGTTTTATGGACTGGTAACTCATTAGCAAGGTGTTTGTGTGGTAAAACAAAGTATATATAACTGATAATCATACAATATCAGGCAGTCCCTTTTTAATTACAAACTTGAAAGTTGCGCCAGGCTCCTTTTGACATTTTATGTATCCCATAGCGTTTCAGCTGAACGTCCTACCTATTGGTATCGGAGGGCATTTTTGACAAGATGACTGAGCTCCGGCCAGCTGTGGATTGGGTGCCCAAAGCACCAGAGGATGCCAAAGGATGTTTTTCTGTAAACTTATGACTGGAGCTGTTCATTAGTCTTAATAGTTTGCTTCGTCTTGTCTTTGTGCTTTTTGGTAGACATACTGGAAGCTTTGATTCTGCATTAAGATTGAGGCGCCTTAATTTCTGTACTGTTTTGGCTGATTTTTTGCAGCAGTATTTCAGACTTAATCTAGTAAGAGAGCTTAAATGAAAAGGACATCAGAAGTATGTCTGTGCTGTGCTAAAAGCTGCACTTCAATATTAAAGAGAGTTTTCTAGCAAAGAAAGACGTAGATGAATTTTCAGATTAGAGCAGCATCGATGTGTGATGACTTCTGTTCACCACAGCCCTGACTGGTCGAGGAAAAAAACTTGTGTATGTTTAGTTGCCTTCCCAGATGGATGGGATTTTGTGGTTGTTCTTCACTCTGGCCAATAAGGAGTCACAGGAAGACCAAAATTGTTCTTTTGATCTTTTTTTGTTGTTTGGTTGGTTGGTTTTTGTTTTAACCTTCAGAAGCTTTGTCCTCCAGCAGAATCTCATAAGGCATTTGTCATGCTTGAGTTTGTATCTAGTGGGTTCTGTAACTGCAGATAATGGCATTGCTATCCATGAGGGATGAGTTCCGTTACTATGTGCCACGGAAAAGAAAAAAAGGCAGGAAGCAGCGGTTTGGGATATGAGACTAAAAAAGTACATGTTGTTTCATTCTGTTTCTGTGTTCTTTAGGACCAAGGCAAATTTAAAATTCTCTTAGCAAATATTTTTTTCTGTTCAGACCAGCTCTATAAAGGTAATGAGCTTTAAGTTACAGCAACAAAATTACTTCAATTAAGATGAGTAGCATCACTGTGTAGTTGTTTTTATAGAGCATGATTCATAAAAATGGTCAATGCAAGAAGGTAAACTGAGATTTCTACAGTTTGAGTCAAAAAATTAACGTAGGTTTCAGGATAGAGGTGTCCTCTGTCTTCTCTCAAGTACTAGGATGCCTTATAATGCATGTTATATAAATGTATGGTATGAAGCAGGTAAAAGAACTGCGCTAATTATCATTTTGGCCGTAGCTCTCGGACATTTTGAGACCTTTGACATTCAGAATCAACTGTCCAGGACTATCAAGACCACTGGTACAACTGTCAAGTAAGACCTCTCACTTCCTTGAGCAGTGTCACACAGTTATTTTAGTTTTAAATGCTTGTCAGTGTTTTTGTAATCTGTTTTATTTCCTTTGAAGCTTATTGCTATGGAAACAATGATGTAATTGGTATAAGCAAAGTGAAGTGGAGTACACAAAGTTATTATGCAGATCTGAAATGTGTTATGATTTATGCAGTAATTCTGTCTTGCTTTCCTCTAGTCTGTTTGTCCTGGTTTTAGGTAGAACAGAACCAACTTTCTGTTCAGTAATTTTACTTCTTAGCTAGGCCTCTCCTAACTCTCTGAAATTAGCAGCTCCTTGAGAGCTGCAATTACGTGGTTTGTGTTTACTTTAATTATCCCTATTTGATAGTTACAGACTATATTTCTTACTGGAATGGGGAGGCAAAATTATTGCAAATACTTGCTGCAAAGTGCACTGCTGAGAATATGGGTTTAATTTTAAGACCTGGTGCTTATACATATAGATTAGGCTAAAAGAATTTACTATTAGCTAAATGTAAAATGGTCCATCCTAAATGTATTTAGAATTTGATTTAGAATTTTGATCTTGTTTCAGGCTTATCATGTAGAAGTTATATATTTTGTGGAAGTGTCCAATAGAGTTAATATGCAGCTCAGACCTCAATGAGCTTTGATTGCAGAAGCACGTATTTTAGATTTTTCACTTTTGGGAAAACAAGGTAATCATTTTGGGTATTTTTCTTAAATTAAAGCCCTGTCTCTACAGTAGAGTAATTTCTTATAATTTTTAACAAGTTAAATTCAAATGAATATTTAATGAGCTAGAAAGAAACTGAAAGGCAGCTAGCTGAGGTTAAGAAAAGGCTAAAGTATCATGAGTGAAAACTAAAATAATCCATTTTTGTGGCTCTGAGCTGAATTCTTATTCATCTTTTTGCCAAATAAACTGTGGAGTAGTGATAGATTAACCTGCCTCCCGAGGCACAGTCTGATGTGGTATTGTGAGAAACTGTGAATTGCTTGGCAACGTTAACATTTGTTCAGTAGAAGAAAAGGCACCCAGAACCCTTTGTGTTTTGGGTCTTACTGGGCACCTTTCCATGAGTCGGTGCTTAGAAATGGCTCTTTATAGCTTTTTTTAATTGCTAGAAGGAGCTGCCATCCTGTGTAACTGGTTGTGTCCACTTCAAAGTGGAGAAAAATACTTGAAGTGTTGGGCATATCGGGCTCGGTTATAGAGATGACCACAGTGGGTTATTAACCATGCTGTTTTATTTGTGTATTTAAAATTTTTCCTTTTTTTGGCATTGCATTTATCAATTTTCAACTTTTAGTTACTGTGCTTGCTTATCTTTTTGTCTGCTAGGTTTATGGATCCTTTCTTACCACGTTTTTTTGTTCCACACGTTAATACAAGCGAGTTATAATTAATTTCTAGTTGGTGTACTCTTTGATAAACTAAATAGACTGAGTGTAGGAGGTGTTTTCAATCCTTCTTGTTTAAGATATTTTTTGTTTTTATGCAGAGTATAAAAGAATGTACTCATACAGTCTCACACCTGCCAAAACAGAAATAATTTTCAGTTCAGAGCAATAACTTCAGTATTTTTACTTACATTCTCTCATGTTTGTGACCATGTTATACCTCTTGACTGTAATACTGGCCTCGCATTCACCTGGGTAACTTTGGTAGTTCCCAAGTCAGCAAAGCAAAGTCTTTCCTTCTAGACTAAGAGTCCTAGGGCTGGATCTTGTGGCCCGTTCCCCAAGTATCAGGATTACTTTCTGAAGTTTTCCATTTCCTGCAATGAT
>KZ508388.1:14001-39384 GCA_002844005.1 Limosa lapponica baueri | reverse complement strand
CAGGTTGCTCAAAGCCCCATCCAACCCGGCCTTAAACACTTTCAGGGATGGGGCATCCACAGCTTCCCTGGGCAACCTGTTCCAGTGTCTCACCACCCTCACAGTAAAGAATTTCTTCCTAATATCTAATCTAAATCTCCTCTCTTCCAATTTAAAACCATTAGCCCTTGTCCTGTCACTACACTTTCTGACAAAGAGTCCCTCTCTGGCTCTTCTGTAGGCTCCCTTCAGATATTGGTAGGCTGCCATGAGGTCTCCCCGGAGCCTTCTCTTCTCCAGGCTGAACAACCCCAGCTCTCTCAGTCTGTCTTCATAGGGGAGGTGCTCCATCCTTCGGATCATCTTTGTGGCCCTCCGCTGGACCCGTTCCAACAGGTCCATGTCCTTCCTGTGTTGAGGACTCCAGAGCTGGACACAGTACTCCAGGTGGGGTCTCACAAGCGCAGAGTATGAAGGTGGACCAGAGTTCTGCAAAATTTCAATATTTATTTATTTGGTTAGTCACTTCTGCAATTTTCTACCCTTCATCTCCTTTGCACTTGCAAGGTAAGAAGAATTTGTAATAAGGTTCCTTAACCTTATATTAAAGGTGATACTGTTTTTTTTTGGCCTTCTCTCAAGTCAGAAGATTTCCTGTTTTGTAACTGTTTTCTCTTTCCTTTACACTTGACCGCAGTAAGGAGCTGGGCTTGGTCTTCTGAGTAACCTCTACTTTGGTAGTGGAAAACTGCCATTAGGTTCCCTCTCAGTCTTCTCTTCTGCATTACGATCAAGCCTGGGTCCCCCAGCCTCTCCTCTCAGGGCAGCTACTCCAGCGCCCCAGCCACCTTGGTGGCCCTCTGCAGATCTTGCTCCAGTTTATATTAATGTCTGTCTTGTGTTGAGGATACCTAAAACTGGACACCGTATTCCAGGTGTGGTCTTTATAATGGAACTACATGGTCACAGGATCACTTTTCTAAATGACAGTTCATCTTCTCTCAAGCTAAAATTCCATTTTGTTGCTCTGAATGTGAAATATATGCACACCTATGGCACTGCAGGAGTAGTGATCACTAATTATGAGGATTAGCTCTGCTGGGCATTCACTCATGTCACTGAAAGTTAAGTCATGCACAAAATTAAAAAATTCAAAACCTCAAGGATTTTGCTAATTCATCCCAAGTATCACTATTAGAATAAAATAATAACTAAATCAAACACACTTTTTTCCTAAATAGTTCTTCCCATATCAGTATTTCAGTTTTAAGTGTCACAGACCCACTTGGCTAGTTTATTGCTTTTTTTCATGCAGCAACTAAATTGTACTGTTAACCCATAACAGTCTCGTTCTTCAGCAATACTGAGTTAATGTATGTCTCCCATAAACGTGGGTGAGAACTGTGCCTCTGACTCACCGTGTTCTCAGCAGAGAATAAGCCGCTTCCTTATGCATGTAATATTCCAGTTATATTCTCAAATAATGCTAGTTGTAAACATTTCTTAATTACTCAGTGTCACAAACAATTCTTGTTGAACATCTGTTGGTGACAATTGCTGAAGAGTATTGTGTATGGTTAGATACCGTAGGACACAAACCAATTACTGCTGAGTTCAGATGTGTTATTACTTTCTGGAAATTTTACCCTATCAAGTCAGATTTACTGGTAACTCTAATTTGATCTGATTTTAGCTCTACTGTACTGTTGTGTTTAACGTTCACTTCAAGTCTGTTTTGTCCTGTCAGATGCTCCAAACTGGTTTTATGCTGCCCCAGGAAAACGTTGTAAATTAGATGTGGCATATTCTCTGACTTCTGCTACCATATTTAAAAATGAATTTCTTGTGAAGAGACCTATTATACAGATGATTTTTATGAGTTATTATGGAAGAGCAATATTATTGTGTTTTTAAAAAAGTAGTATTTGTTTATTCCTATTTTGTTTATGACCCATTTACTAGTACATATTGTAGAATATGGAGGAGATAATGTATTGCTTGTTTGCATGTCTTTCAACTCCATCTGTCTCCCTTAGCTTTTAATAAATGAGTTAATAAAGGCCATGTGCTGTGACAGACTTCCATGGTCTTTCTAGTAAGCAGGTCTGGATTAATGTTTTATTTCTCTTGCATGGGTAGACTCAGTTATCTCTCATTTGACATAGATACTGTGATTTATCGTAGCTACTTCTGATGTCCTTTAAGACTCAACTGTATTTATCACTCTTGGAATTTTGAGATTGTAAATTTTCTACAGAATATTTTCCTCATTTAGGGTATAATGGATGGTGCTTTATTAACAAACTGCAAATCATTATCCGCTTACCCTTCAAATCTAGTCTGGAAATTGAATAATTTCCACGCTCTTGTTTCTTTACACTAGTTTTTAAATGCATTATAAACACAAATGCGTTTTGGGGATTTCTACAGGTAAAGAGAAAGGTGAGATTTAAGATGGAAGCACTAAGGTCAGCCATGTTCTTTCATTCTAAGTGCTCAATTTTAAAAATTTAGAATATTACTTTTCAGAATACTTGGCATTATGTAATGTAATACAGCTCTTCATGTGGCTTCAATGCAGATTCTGTTACCGTCAGCTACATCTGCAAGTGCTCTGCGCTTCTGCAATCCCTTCCTTCCCATTCCGGTGATTTTCTTGTGTTTTGTTTGGTATGTGGTTGTCACAGGCAGCGTCTCTATCATCTTATGCATAGGTGCAACGCTTGTTCTCTTAATTTGTAAAGAGGGAGCTTAATGGTGTGTAATGGTCTAGTTAGATCCTCACAAGCCTCATTAGACTTACATGTACTCTCATGCTTTTAGTGACATAGATCATACATTGTTTTAATTATCAGTATCTTTAATTCAGTCATAATGAACTGACAACCAAAGTTGTCATAAATAATAAACTCAGTCATAAAACGCAAAAGTCTTCTCAACCAGTTTTAACTGTTGGAAGATTATGTATCTGGGAATGCAATTAGTCTTGCATATCTCTGTGTGTGTTTGGATCTAAATTAATTGTGTCAGCTCTCGCTACTGTGAAATAATTTTTAATCCATGTGGTCATTGGAGTGTAAGGGGGTAGTGTCTGTCTTTCTGAAGAATTTCATATTTGCTTAGGTGAATTGTACCCAAAATTTAGTTTACCATGTTGACTAGATCTTGACCTAGTATAATAAAGTCTAAACAACTAGCTTGTCTGTAGGCACCCAGATTTAGGTGAGAATAATTCAATTCTGTTTTCTGATATTTGTGTAGGTTTCCTCCATGGCAAGAGGTGAACCAGCTTCTTTCTATATTCCTGTTTCTCTCCCTTAACTATTCACCTGAGAGGGAACTTAGCACTAAAATGCAAAACTGTGTGTGAACTAATGTTACATACAGCCCTTGTGAACGAATTTGTCAGAGAACAAGACGCAGAACATTGTTTTGCTGCCATATAAAACTTGGCTTCCTGCAGCTTTAAGTATCAGTGCCATTCTGATCTCTGTACTTTGACAAGGATGTACTGGGGTGAGAGAGGGTATTCGTAGAAGAGCAACTGTTCTCTGACTTCAGCCCAGGTTCAGCTCTGTGGGATTCAGTTTCTTATTAATACATGCTGGTAAATATATCTGTCTTTAAAAGCCATTCCTTGGCAAAAAAAAATTTCCAGTTGTTCAATGCAAAACCAAATAATACAGTAGCAATTTTTTCATGTTACCATTGTCATTTTTGTTGGGAATTATCAGAGGGATAAGAAGATAACTTATTATTTTAATTTACTGTTTTGTTCTTTGCATACTGTTTTTTTTGGTTTTTTTCTTGAGTAGGTGGTTGAATCCCAAGGAAAAGAACAGCTTTAGATATTAAATGGTACATATATGCATAACTTGAGTGCTTTGCTCTTGCAATGAGAGCTAGAATGACAATAATCACAATAAAAATAAACACAAATTATTATGAGCAATTGTTTTAGCTGAAATAACTGTCATTCTATATAACATAAAATTACAGGGGGTAAGCACAATAGAAATAATTGCTATGATTATATATGAACAAAGTGCTTGATAGCAAAATAAAGGAAGAATACATTATTACTGATTTGGTTACCAAAGTGCAGGGTAGCATTTTAAACTCACTAAAGATGATCAGCCTTCGAGGTTTTTGTAACAAAAGACTGCATATAATAATAATAATAATAAAAAAAGCATGATAGATTTTCTCAAAAAGATCTTGATTTCCAGTAGTTCTCAGTGCCGGAATTTGAATCTGAAAACCATGAATCTCATAGCACACATGGAGCAAGTTCAGATCAATTCACAGTGCTGAATATTGCCCATATTACTTGCCAGGATATGGAACATAATAGCAAATTATATCCTTAGGCAGGCAGGCGTGATAATGTTTCTACTTGGTACTTAAGGTCATTTCTTAAATAAAAGGGGACAGAGAGAAGTTATGGCTAACTTTGTTATAACATATTTCTTCAGCTCTGTCACTTGGAATAGCTAGACTTTACAAATGAGAACATCCTAGAAAAAAACGGTATGGTTATATTCAGCATCGTTCATCTAAGGCTGATTTTCTGTGTGTCATGTTATCAAACACTAAACATGCTGAATCTCTCTTGATGCTTCAGAGAAAACTGGAGAAGGAGTTTCTATTTAGCATATCGTTACTATTGATTATTCTGAAACAGGATATTTTGAAAAGAGTTAGCATTTCCATAAAGCTGCCTGCTGGTTTATGTACAACTGTAAAGTGGTCCCACAAGCTGAGAATCATTTAACTCTTCTTTGACTATGAAAGAGCAACTCCTGCATGGGGATACCTAACATGAGCAAAGTATCATCTGTATTTTGTTGCAATTCCCTGGACTATAGGAAATTAAAAGATAAAGAATAATTTTACTATTACTGTTCTTTTTCACATGAAAACACTTCCTCTTTTAAAAAAGCTGCTATACTTTTGCTGTCCTCTCCTTGGAACTCACTTGTGCTGTGATCTCCAGTGTTGCCTGGGCTATTAAATATTTCAGCTGGCTAGTGGTATGCATTGAGATGGCTTGAAAGAAACAGCGCTTGTAAGTCCTTTCAAGATCTCTTCCTTTACCAATTGGTTTGTTTCCTTTGCCTTCCTTTTTCTGGTCACAAAGTTCATTTGTTTGAAATTCCCACACTGCACAATAGTTTCAAATCTTCTTTCATTTCTTTCATTTGCATGAAACCATGGAAAATTGGAGTTTCACATAACTGATTATCTAATTTCAGTTTCCTAATGTAAAAATTCAATATTTTCTTTAAAAAATGCCACCAAAAAAGTGTTAGAATAAAAAAGCATGGAAAAAATAATTTTGAAAAAGAGAGACTGTTTTGGTATTTGTAGATGTTTTACTTGCAGAAGCATTTTGAGAGCATGAGAATTTATAAAAACAAATCTAGTTTTCAGGTTCTGTATCTAAACAATTCTGTCTTCCACCTTGAGTACCTGTAAGTTTAGAAAACTAAACTTAACTCTCTTTTGCTTTTCCTTGTTTTGATAGAAGTCCTTTTGAGTTGATTTAGTCTTGCATTGGGGTATTTTTGCACAGGGGGTAGTGTTTAAATTTTGGAGCAAAGGAATCATTTGGAGTGTATAATCTTTTGTTTATAGACAAATGTGAACTTTTTGAGGTTAATAATTTCATTGTCTAGCTAGCTACTTTTTGAACCCTAAGGTTGCCCCAGAATCTTGTGGCGTGCTTAAAGAGAAAAGCCAATGTGTTACTTAAAAAGTAGATAGTTTGACCCTAAATTTGTTTAGAACATACAATGAAGTAGTTTACTACAGCTCAAAATTTAGAATTGAGCTTCTTACCACACAATAGCTTTTTTAAATAATGAAACTGGGTAATAGAGTATATAATTATAGTCCCCTTAATTTCCTAATTCCGTAGCATTTTCAGAATATTACACTTTGGTTTTGATCACAGCCTTTGTAATCAGTGTAGAGCAGTAATGAAGCAAACTATAACGCAAAGGAGCAAGATTTTGACAAAATGCTGGTAATTTTATTTGCTGTCTAATAGTGGGTGCTGGTATTGACTACAGCACCACTGCAGAGAGCTGCAGGGTAAGTGATGTATTTGCCTGACCTCTAACTCAGTGAGGAGAAGAGAGGTGATGGCAAAGCTTAAAGCAGTCTGTTGGGGATTTGGGAATTTCTGGAGCTCAGGTAGGGAGGAGAGGAGAGGTTATGTCCAGGGAAGTGGGGCCAAACAGTTGAATGGCAGGAGAAAGATGGTACCCTCATTTTTTTCCTGGGGACCTGTTACCTCCAGGAGTGAGGGAGTGCTGGTAGCGCTCAAAATGTTTCTTTCTGATCCCAATGACCCCTTTTCCCTCATCATCAACTGGTGTCCACACAAAGAGGCTAAAGCAGTTTAATATGACTGTTACCATTTTTTGTGCTAAGCTGGTTGATGCATGAACTCATTGTCTTGGGTAGATGCAGCTTTTTACTTCACATCTGCAAAATTTTTGTTTTCTGAACAAAAGCGATTTTGTATTATCTGTTATGTTTATTTGGAGATTAAGAGACAAATTGCACAATCTACTTCAACGTTGTACTTAGCTTTTGGGGACAAACAAATTTGGACCTTACATTTTGTGATTGGATATCTCATTTAAAAGTGTAGGCTTCAGGGTCTGAGCTTTCCGTAAGTGGGAAATAAAAATTCTACAGTGGTATAAAGTGATGGTTAAACTGTGATCAGTCACTCTTTTCAAATAACTTGTTTTACAGATACAGGCAATAGCTTCTTATCCTTCTAAGAGGCAGCAGAGGATTCAAAACCAAGCAACGCTTTTCCCTTATAGGCGCTTGAATTGATTTTTCAACTGCTCATGTTAGAAATGTGATTACATTTCATGTACTAGAATTCCTTTCCGAAGTGTATAATGCAGGGATTAGTCCAAGGAACGTTTTTTCTTTTTTTTTTTTTTTCCTTCAAACTTTCTATAATTTTGCACACTTCTTTCAGGCCTTATGATACCAGAGCCAGTAAGTCCTATCCGTCCCAGGTTGTTCGTAGGGTACCTATGGTGGTTTTCAACTTTTATTCTGAAATGCCAAGTGCTGTAGTTGTGTTGTACTAAAACCACTCCATGTACTTCTTGTTAGTGACTCCCAACCTTTGAAAAAAAAAAAAAAAATACATAAGGAGCACCTGGACCAGGGCACAAGTCTCATCTGACTCCCCACCTTCTGGTCCTCAGCAGTACTGTCTGCATCTCTGGCTTTTTAGTGCAGAGCTTTGCTCTCTCCTGAAGTTTCTCTGTAAGTGGTTGGGTACTACTACTACAATCCAGGACACTTGAGAATATTTTTTAAAAAATGATAAGAAGATCGTTTGTCTGAAAAAAGTATATTTCAGTATAAAATACAGAGTTCTTTTAAAGAAAATGCCTTCACAGTACAGAATTGAAGGCAGAAAAAACAGTCAAAACTGGGCTACGCTGCACAGTGCAGGCAGAGTTGTTGCAATGTCTGAATTAAGTCTTGCTTGTTTACTCTGTATTTGTACTGAAATGCTGTATAATCAGATAGTAATTATGTCTTGTGGATCGAATTGCAATTACTTTTCACTTTCCATCTCATTGTAATGATCTTTGTGTATGAGAAAGCTGAAAACTGTAATGTAATTGTAGCGTTTTTCTGTTCCGTAAATGCTGATGCTTAGCAATAAATAGTAAAAAAACCCTTAAAATAAATAAATGAAAATTTTAATTAGTTGCTTAGCAAAAATAGCGTTCCTAGCTGTTGACCTGATCCCAAACCAATGAACTGAATGAAGGGTTTGGGACTGAGCCTTCATGTGCGTTTTTTTAGATCCTGAGGCATAAGAATAAATCTGGGAGCTGTTGCAGTTTCCTGGGAAGGAACAGGAAAAGATGAAACCTTATTTTACAGAAGAGAAAGAGATTTGTTGTTATGAATATGAGAGTCTTAGTGCATGTGAGATGATATGTCAGAAAGAGAAATATTTAACAGCTACTGTAAGTAGAGGGGTGGAAGTGGACTGGTGAAATGGCAAAATGCTGTTGATCTGAATTAAATTATCTGAAGTTTCTTCTGAAGCTGACAGTGGTTACACTGTATGTTGGTTTTACAAAGCTATTAAGACTCACGTTCTGTGATCAGTAATATCTTTATTGTCATACAATAGCAGAGCACATAATAATACATACAGTTGGCTTGAGTCTCAATTAGAATTTATTACTAAATTTCATTTGTTTTTACACTCAACATTTTGCTGTGGGCTAAGACAGAACACGTTATACACAAATGCAAGGATTTTTTTAATGAAGTCTAGTTAATATTTTACAAATATAATTAAAACACAAGGCAGTTGTTACTAGTCCAGTTACGAGGATACTAACACTCATAGTCCAAATGAATTTTACAAAAAAGCTATAAACAATGTGAAATTCCTATACACAAGGTAGGGTTACTCAGTAGTACATGAGTTTGCTAGATTGTCAACATTTGTTGTATTCACAGAATTAAGCTAGAACAAGTTAGACAAAAGTCAGTTTGACTTTTTGATGGCGAGAGAATTGCTCTTAGAGTTGAAACAAGCTAAAATCAGCTCAGGCTACTACAGGTCCAGGCAAACCCAGAGAATCTGCACTTTTAAGTGTGTACAAAGCCTGTGGACTTTTTCTGTAATGGCGAAGTCATATGGAAAGGCTTACACATTTAATTCAATTATATTTTAATATATTGTTATGGATGCTAATTGCATGCAAAACTCTTGAAAAAAGTTACTTTAAACGTATCAGAGATTTTAAAGACTATATCCTTCTGCTTATTCACAACACAATTCTGTACCATCTTTTTGTGGCAACAGAATCTTCTCTTTGCTTGGATGAGAAACCTTCACTTTGTCATTTCCTGACTTGTAAAATGATCTCCTGTGTTCTCATATTACAGTACTCTGTTGGGATATGATATATTCATGGCAGAACCGAACATTATGTTCCGTTGTTGGAAACCAGATGTTAGTTTTGAGACTTTCTCTATGCTAAATCTCATTTTCATTTTTTTAAATGTGGACAAACAGTTATTTCTGTTTTCCCTGTTCTAAATCAATAGCATCTCTCTTCTGTGAAGTAGCAATGCTAGAGTGTGTGTTTTTGTCTAGTGGAGATGTAAAACACGGTACTTAGACTGTCTTCATTGTGCCTTTTCTGCCCTGTAAGCAATGGCCACTGAGCTGGTGATGCACACACATACTGCAAAAATTAGACATTCCTTTGTTACCATCTTATGTTCTTGCCACCTACTTATTTGTCCAAGTGCTCTCAAGAGATACCCTAATTATTAGGTACTTTGGAGTTCCAGAGAATTGGTGCTGTTTAGCACACACATGACTCATTACAAATACTCTGGCTTTGCTTGATGTTCTTACAGTGCAGTTAAACGCCCTTTCCCCTGTTGCTAGTTGAGCGACTCAGTCCCTAGAGACAAAGGGACACTCTTAGGTCATTTACAAAGAAACTCTCTATTGAAATAATTAGACACAGGGTGTCTAGGATAGTATAAAATATGGATTTTTATGTTTTTAATAATGCTGGTATTCACAGTGCCTGCCTTTCAGAATTGCACATATGTTACAACCATACCAGTTTTTGAAGTCCTCTAATGTGGTGTGAACACTGTGACTCCAATATGTTAAATTCCTTTTGCTCAGTTTATTTTATAAGTATACAAAAATCAGGTTTGAGAAAACACAGCTCATTAAACCTTCATTAGCTATAATGTCACACTGAGAAAGGCAAATGCTTGTATTACCAAGTTAACACAAGTACTTGTGCTCTTTGGGTACTCTTGTAATCTATCCATGCAACTCTATGTACTTCATATGCCCAAATTGTTTTCATTCTAAGCTGATATTTTCAAAAGTGAAAAAACCCATATTGATCACCCAAGTGTATTTGTGTGTGTGTGTGTGTGTGTGTGTGTGTGTGTGTATACGGTGTGTATGTTATTTTATGCCCTTTTCCAGATGTTGTTTCAAACAAGGGGGAGGGGGGGGAAGGATGAAAAGTCTGGAAAAACAGACGTATAGCACCTGTATATAAGCAGTTCCATTAAACAAGTAAATGATAAAATGATCTTCCAAGACATGAAAGCAAATCTAGAATCACAGGATAGCAGAGGTAAGAAGGCACCAATGGAGATTGTCAGCCCTGGTCCACTGCTCAGAGCAGGGCCAGCAAGAGCAGGCTGCTCTGGGCTGTGCCCAGGTGGGTTTTGAATTCCTCCAAGGATGGAGACTACGCAGCCCGTCTGGGTGACCCGTTCTAGTGTTTGACCACCCTCACAGTGAAGATGTTTTATTTTTTTCTCACATTCAAAAACAAATGCTTGTATTTCAGTTTGTGCTCGCTGCCTCTTGTCCTGTCCCTGGGCAGCACTGTGGAGAATCCAACTCCGAGATCCCCGAGACATCTCTTCTTCAGGCTGAACAGTCCCTGCTCTCTCAGCCTCTCCTCTCGTGAATAATGCTGCAATCCTTTAGACATTTTTCATGTCCCTTTGTCAAACGTGCACCAGTATGTTCATGAACTATGCAGATGTACATCCTTTGGGTGTAAAAATACAATTTTAAAATGCATTTAATTGTTTTAAAAGCAAATTTTCATTAGCTTCCAGTAGTACTTGTTCTCAAAGCTACTTTAGCAGTAACACTCTGAGACATTCTTATTTTGTATAGAAGTAAAATAAAGAGAATGCCTAAGAAAATAGGGTCAGAAGGGTAAATAGGAGATTTAATTGAAAATAGAGTATATTTTTAAATCCCAGTATTTCCTATATAAGACTAGGGCCACAACCCAGTGGAACAATGGATATATAAATCTGCCCTTAGAAAATGACACCTTGATTAGTGAGAGAAGTGTGGGACACGAGGTAGCCAGTTCCTAAAACTCCCTTTCCATTATAATGGCAAACTCATCGTATAAATATAAAAAGTTTTGATATTTATGGCTAGCCGAATATATAGTAAGTATTTAACATAGTAGAATGTGTCTAAATTACAAATTCTCTTTTGTGTTTCTGTATTTATTGTCTAGGCTTATAAGATGGACATTTTAAGGAACAAAAGCCTACACTTAATACAGCCTAGATCTAGGCAGTTACCTGATTTTCTGAAGTGCTGAGCCACGTAATTGAAGAAAAGTGGTGGTGGTTTGGTGACTGGCATTTCTGACATCCAGCAGATGTTTGAATATGGATTTCGTAGTTTAGCTCCTGATATGTGTCAGAGAGGAAGAAGAAATTTCTTTTTCCGTTCTTTTTTGTTGTTATTACTGTGAGGTTGTTTAGCAAAATTGGAGCATCCGCCCTTAGCCAACAAGATAGATGTAATCCTTCAGCTTTGCAGTTATTGGGAAATGTTTGTAAAATCAACGCATGCGTGAACAACAGAGGTGATGAAATGACTTAGCTCTCCCAGAGTAGTTGCAGCTGTTGGAATCAAGTCTATCACGTTTTACAAATACTTGTAGTTTCTGGGTTGTTCCTGGCAGTGAGGGGTGGGCGTACGCTGTGTGTACCCTCCTGTGCTGTTCAACAGGACCTGCAGCTCCATCGTCCTGGTCTGCTCTAAGCTGCTCTTTCTGTTTCTCCCATCCTGTTGAGGAGGGTAAAGCTTTCCCCTTTCCATAGGATTTTTTTCCCTTTAACTGCTGGTTCCTGTTGTCTTGAAACCTAGACAGGCAAAAACTTGTCCTAGAGCTAAATCCATTAATTCCTTATGTAGCAACAGGAATGGCATTGCAATAGTGAACTGGGAATCTTTTTTACTAGAAAAAAGTTACAGCTTCCTGATGAGTTGCCTGTTATCATTCAGGAAAGATTACAGACTTCAAAACTTTTCAAAATTTGCTGGTTTGGTGTGTGTTGGAACTGTCAGAGTGCCATCAACTTCCTTTGGAGAGGATGAATGCAACTTGAAGTCCTAGAGGGGCTCACTTCTGCTTCAAGGGCTGTGGTCTCTCGTACGTACTCGGACGAAGTAGTGGTTGCAGCAAAAAGTTTAAGAAACAGATAAGAATTAGTAAGGTGAAATACACGACTGCAGACAGAACAATACACAAACATTTCATTTAAAAAATACATCTAAAACAATCCCAAGGTTGTTTTCTCTACATAAGTGTGTTTTGTGTTTTTTTTGAAATACATGATGATGAGGCAGACAGTTACGTGTAGGTGCTTCTTGAGGGTGATTCAGGGTTCTGAATTTTGCCCAGTTAAACTGGGTACAGGAATGTACTGTCAGGCATGTGAAAACTTCTTTCCTTTCATCTTACGCTTGTTTCTTAGTGCGACCAGATCTTAGTGTGGTCCACTTTTCATTGCATGAAGATTCAATTCTGCTATTTTTCTCTTTTGTAGTAAAGGGTTCCCATTTAAATTATTTTAAAAGTTACTGGTTTTTGTCAGATGCTCCTGAAAACACCCAAGAGGATAGTTCATCTTGCAACACACGCCATCAAGTGGTGTGTGTTGGAGCACCTCTGTCGTAGATCACTGAGTTTTCTGTAATTATTTCTGCAATAATGTGATGGAATTATTTTTCAAAGGCATTTCCAGTGTGGAAAATCGATATGGGTGCTTCACATGCATGCATCGTGTCTGTAGAGCACCTTGCAAACATTAGGTAGGTAAACACCACTCATGGTAGATGAAGCATCTGTAAAATACTATTGGTCTTGCAGGTTAGAATGCCCTCAGAAAATAGGGTGAAATGAAGCACACAATTATGTTAAGTACTCAGTTACTACAAAATTGTCCTAGAATGTCATGCTGTACTAAGCCATTTCTTTTGTATACACATTCACGCGTATCTGCCTGAAATGAATTTTAGGATTAAGTACAGTAATGGTATAATGAAAATGTGTGTGATTATATACTGCAAATTTGTCTAGAGGAAATGAAAAAAAAAGTTTGATATATGAACTATCTGTAGAGGAAACATTCTGTTTCAGCCAAGGAATTAAAGTAACTTACAGCCCATTGTTTAAAATTCAGGAAAACAAAACCTGAGACACAGATCTAAGTATGGTGATGATTTATATCATAGAATTGCCCAGGTTGGAAGGGACGTTTCAGATCACCTGGTCAAATCATGATTCTTAAAGCATAGCTACTTTATCTGATAAAGACAGACACCCGTGACATTGAAAAAATCATGGTCAGGTCTTATTTTCTGCACACAAAAAAAAATCAAACTAAAATAATTTTTATACCTTCTCCTACTCCTCTAAGCAAAGCAAACTGATTCTGTGAAGTTCTGTGAGTTGGTAGATGAAAGGAGCAAATAAAGGGATGAAAGAGAAACAGATGATGCTTATCGAAGCTAGTCCTTGCCAATAGAAATGCTTCTGAAAACAGAGATGCTTCTTGGGTTGCTTTTGTAGAAGAAAATACTGAACAGAAATAGATTCAGTAGGCTTCATACCCAGCTCGTTCCTATTGAGAGAAAAACCACAAAACAGAATTGTGACATCGGAGGGAACAGATGTGTAGAATTTGCATATTAATTATTACTACATTGATCTAAATTGAGTTCTGCAGGAGGCTCCCATTCACATTGGAAAACGTGGTAGAAACATCAGCAGAGAATCCCCAGTTGCCCTTAGCACTGGCTTCTCAAGGTACTCACGGAGGGCAAAACCTGTTGTGAATATCTACTGGACCTGTGAAGGATTTTTGTTCGCTCCTGGTGCTGATCACCTGGAAATCCTGTGGGACAATGTGTGTTAAGGGGTAGGATTTAGTGGTAGCAGTTCTTAAATGCACTTAATTGTAGTTCAGAAGAGAGTTTACCTGCCCTTAGACATGGAGTACAACTACGGTATTGTCTTGATTGACCTTAAAACACCATGTAATGCCTTGACTGCCCTTTGTGATCGCTAGATTGAGAAAATAAAAAAGGAGAAAGGAAACGGGCCACATGAAGGGTCAGTCCCTCTCCGCTTTCTTCCTGGAGGAAAGCAGAAAATCGCCATGCAGAGGAAAGGACTGTGGCATCACGGATAGCATTTTTCAGTCTGAAAGTTTGTTCCTAAGCACAGTTCACCATTCCTTCTGGGCTTCAGGTCTTAATTTTGTTTGATGAACTTGTCAGGATTTCCATAGGTCAGTTGCAGAAGTATCATGCTTAATGGAATGCTATGCAGAACATACTCCTTGCTTTATTTTGAACTCCTACAGTTTAGGGTCTCTTCATCTGTCCCTGGTACAGCTAACATGGGTAGGATTTTTGTCTTCTAATAGTGTTGCACATTTATTGAAGTGTCTTTCATTGAGTGGGATTGAGACCTTAAGCCAAATCAAAATCACAAAAGTCTATTTGAGTCAGATGCAGTATTATTTCATTTTATGAACCAAAATAAATAGGTTGGTCAAGCTTTATTTTTCTCTTCCTGCCCAATTTTGTCTGGTTTTTAGTAATTGAATTTTTGAAACACCATCCTCCACAAAATATAACTGTATTTCTTCATTCTCTTTTCTCCTGGTACAGACTAATCAGATCAGTTTTCAGGTTGTTTCCCATCACCTGTTTTTCTCCCTGATCTGCATGTCAATAAACTCTGTTCCAATTTTCACCATCTCTACTTTGGCATTCAAGTGTTGACTTCATTAATGCTGAATGAGATGCTAGGGTTACCTGTTCACTTCTTGGCAGCCACAGATTCACCTCTGTAGAATTGGGAAAATGTCACTTAAAATTTGACCTCCATAAGTAGTCCAGATCTAAAAATTTCAAATATTAAAAGCACTTATGTTGGAGGAAGTTTAGATGCTTATGAGACAGTTTTTATCTGATGTTTTTCTATTCCTATGCTAGGGTATTCCAAAGCCCTGAGGATTTATTTTTGTTCTTCAAGTCATGCTGTTCTGCGTCTGACACTTAAGTTAAATGCTGTCATTTGGACACTTGCCTTGCATTATCCTTGTGCTAATACGTGTAAGTCATTTTAAATTTTAGCTCATCTATAGGAAGTTATTTATGATTTGACAGGGTGCCTAAGTGGTATTTAGGTTTGTATGAAAACACTCTGATATTCAGGTTTACACAGCTGGTATTTTTGTGCTGTGTGCCAATAAGATGGATTTCATTAGTTTGTCTTATGCAACTGCAGGTGATCAGGCTGTGAGGAGAGCAGTCTGCTTATTTAGGTGCCATAGTCTAGAGATACAGCACTGGGGAGATTTGATATTGACTACTTTTGAAGACCTGAGTTTGAAAATTGGGCCACAACGTATCTGTAGGATGAAATAATCTTGCGTTGATCTCAGTCGGTCTTTCTGCAGGTCAGTATATGTCTGAACTGCAAAGTAGTAATTTTAGTCTGATTTCTTCAAAAGTCCATAGTATTTGAATATTCTTTAAATTATCCATTCAAACAGCTATCCGTACAAACTGCTATGTGTTCTATGGTCATACTATATTGCTTTGGATTTCATCCCATACTTGGCCTTTTTTTGATAGCAGAACTGAATGAAGTCAGCCATAAATAGTCCAGTCTGTACAAGAATATGGTGAAGTAACATGAAACTTGTTAAAATTTAGAGTACTTAATATCCAGTATATTATTTAATTCCAGAATACCCACAGAATGTAACATACATACGTGATTATGAAGAGCTGTGGCTTTTCAGTGTTATTCTTTCTTTTCTGTCCATAACATGGTAGTAGCTTAAATAATGGCCAGAACTTCCAAGTTCTACCGTACTGTTTTTACAAAGAGTTACTGTGCCAACACTTCTGATGTAAAAACTGTGCTTCTGTGGATAGTGGCTGGTTGTCACCATTCTGCAGCTGCTACATCGCACGTTGCATAGTTGACATAACTAAGCAGCGCTACGATGTTGATTACAGCTTGTCAGGCATTTCAGACTGCTCCTCTATACTCTATATACTAGTAGATATTTTCTAAAAGTATGGGTCTCCAGCAACAACGCTAAATTTCAGAAGTTTCTATTTTTTTTCCATTTTTAAACTATTATGCAGGAAAAGATTCTCTTTAAATTGATTTTTGTTTTCTCAAACGGAGAAATGAAATTGTTTTGGATCCTTTTCAATGTCATTTCTGAAAGGTTTCATTTTTATTGTACAATTTTATGGGCAATTGAACAGTAATGTAGAGTAGACTACCTTTTATTTCTGACACTATAATACAAGGCTAACAAAATATAAAAACGCTTAGCACTGAAGTAGGCAGCTATTTTTGTGCAGGTGTGCAACTACGGCATCATACATTTAGCTTTTTGTTTGATTATAAATTCTGCAGGGCAGAGACTTCTAGGTAATAGGTATAAAGCAGCTTGTAAAAAAAATAGCATGATTCTGCATCAATTTTATTCTACGATAGGATTAAAAATAAAATTACCTCTTTGCGGTCTTTCCATGTTTCTCTGTTGATATCTGTTTACAAGAAAATTGTGCTGAAGTCAAACGCGAGATTCTCATTTACCTGAAGGCATGAGAGATTTTCTGGAACAAAATAGAGCTTTATGAAATAAAATTGATAGTGTTTTTATATCGCATTTAGCACAGTGAACTGCTGCAATATAATGATATTATAGATATACAAATATTAATCATTACAGTGTCTTACCTTATTATTGCATTATTACTCTGATATCTTCTTTCATTGGGAATTACTACTTTCTTTATTGTTTCACGTCTTTCCATCTCCATTTCTTTTACTGCAGCTAATTCAGGGCTTCCAGAAAAGCATTAGTTTGGCAAGAACCTGAATCAGTGCACGGTTGTTTTCAGCTACTCATACTGATGCAGCTTTGTAACTGTTTGACGCTCAGCACATTGAACGGAGAGTGACAAGTCTGCCAGTAATAAATACGGTGTCTGTTCAGATCAAAAAGTGAGATATGTTTCTCTTCACCAACACTGAGACAATGTGAGCAGAAACTCCATGTAAACTGCAACAGAACTGCGTGGTACAGCCCTCTTGACAGGCTCTCTGGGTGCATCATCTCGCTGCCTCTACGACTCCTCCTCACATGCTTTCTCCTTTCTTCTTTTGATTGCGTATTACCTAGGGAGGAAATTTAACCATGTCTTTTTATCACCTTCCCTTAAATTTTCTTCTGAAGATCTAAGTTGACTTGTCAAAGATATTTTAAGAATGTAGCTTATTAAACTCTTTAAAGAGGAAAGTCAGAATAAAAATTGTTTCATTTTACTTTATTTAGTAAATTCAATAACAAGATTGGAAGGAAAGCTGGAGGTTTTTTAATTCCTTTTGACATGATAGAGAGAGACAAAGGATCGTAGGTGGAATACTGCAGCCTGTAAGCAATTAGGAGTCTTAAGCTCTATTTGCCAAAATGTCTTTGACAGTGAGTTTTGTTCCATTCCTTAATTGTATATTGCTTCATATATTTTTTAAATTACAGGCGGAGATTGTCCTTCATACAGAAAAAATCATCCGCAGTGCTAGTTTGCACCTTGCAGTAATGCATTTTGGTTTAATTTTCATTTTTTACAGCAGTCAACAAAGATCCTGTTGCCCACCTGTGACTTGAGTGGGTGTATCCCCCTTTGGAAATCAGGCTACTGTGTTAGAAGCCTAGTGCAACTTTTATATCCTGTTTAAAGATTAAGGTACTGAAGATATAGTCTGTAAAAATAGGGCTGTTTCATTTACATTTCCTGTTGAAAAGTTGCAATTTTATTTGTAATGTAGCAACCAAGAATTGGATGCCAAATCCCTTCAAATAAGTAGCTAATGTGGATTTCTGTTGAGATTCCTGCTTGGGACCCCAGTTCTTCTTATTTAAAGTCTGCCCGTAACGTAGCTTTTGAGATATTGTGTGTCCCGTTTTATTAAAGCCTGGGCCATTAGGTCACATCTTGTGGACAAATTTGATGGGACCACAGAGTTTCTGCAGACCTACAATAATCACTTCTTCAACCATCTGCTAACTTTTTGAGGAGTTGAGTAAGAACCTCTTCTCATCCCTTCTGAAATGCTGTATGGATGAAAGCTATTCTTCATCTTGGTGATGAAGAATAGGAAAATGTCTTCTGAAGGATGATCGGTGTTTTGTCCTGTGGAGAAAGAGTTGTTGAACTCCTTACTTGGGCCAGGAAATAAGTATAAACATGGCCCTGTAGTAACAGAAGTTCTAACATGATCTGTTTGCTTGAACTTGCCTATATAATATGGAGAGGTCTCAAATTTTAATGCTTTTATTTATGTAGAAAAATAAACTGAAGCTTCTGGGAGTAAATTTTTTAAAGCTTGTCCAGTTACTCTTATCAACTACATAGCTGACAAACTTGAGTTACAAACTGGACTTTGTTATCATTTGTGCCGTGGCAGAGAGGTTCTGATCCTCCAGACTTTCCTGCTTTCTCCAGCTACATCAGCTGGTCTAATCAAAAAATACTGCTTTTACCAGGGAATATCTGGCTGCAGGTATGAATACTCATAATTCAGGAAAATCCAAAGTTAATGGTTTAAAATACATGAACCTTTTTTTCTGTTTTGTTTATCTGATTTTGTTTATTCTTAGTAGATACTGATCTTTTTTTCTTAAAACCTCAAGTTCTGACTTATTTTCATCCCTTGATATCAATGAATTCTTTGCTTTCCTGTCCCTAGACATTACACCAAAAGAGATCGTTAGTTGACCAGTCTGAATTAACGAGTAACACTGGCCGATGAATTGTTGGTGTGTTTTGTTGATTTTTGGGTTTTTTCTTTAGATTTTAGTAATCTGTGTTGCCCTTCACTACGTGTCTTAGACTAACGTGCAGTCTTAAACTGAAGACAAGATGGAAATCCTGTATTACGAAGTGTTTTCCAGATATATCTGGCCTTAGCTTCTTGCAGTCAGTTTTGTTTGTACCAGATTTTAATTAGTTAACAGAACTCTTTTGTGGCCACTTCCCCCTTTCCTAGTCTCAGTTATGTTTTGTGCAGAAATAACGTATTTTTTCTGTCCTGACTTACCATTTTGTGTGCATCTCCAGTGAGTGTAGTAGCCCCTTTGCCGTTACTTAGACTTGCTCCCAAGTTACTTGCTCAGACTAAGCTGTAGGTACTTCTCAGGGTCACTGCTCTCCTGCACCGTGTCACCTGTAGGTACCTCTCAGAGGCACTGCTCTCTGGCACCGTGTCACCTGTGGGTACCTCTCTGTCACCAGGTAACATTCTGTTACTAGCGCCAGCGTTCCAGGTCTGAGGCTTCTGTTCTAGTTAAAGATGCACTGGGTCCTAGGGTTGAATAATTGTGCTTTTCTAGAAAGTGTTGGATTTTCTAGGGGGAAAACCACACAGAATCTGTTGGTGTGTGATTTTTGGAGTAGATTTTTTTGTTGTTATTTTTTTTTTGGATTGTGTTGTGGTGGTTTTTTTTTTTAAAATCTACCAAAGTTCTAAGTTAGTAATTGTACAACAGTAAGCTGTCATTAATTAGAGACAATGTCTTAAACATTTTAGCAAAGGTTAAAGCTATTCTGGGGTAAAACCTTTTTTTTGGCGGTGTTTAGCGGAGCTAAAGCACGTAGCTCAGGAGGGAGTTGTGCTGAGCTGGTTTGGGTGTGGGAGTAAAAGATGAAAACAAGAGACTTCAGTTTTCTAGTGGAGCCGTTTTGACGAAGGTTTTTAAAGGCTGGTATTTGAAGAAAATTAAACTAGTGTGAGTAAGGATAAAACCACCATGATAATGGAAAGGAAGAGCCAATAAAAGAATGAAGGAACTGTGTTCTGAAGATAAAGATTTCATTGTGGTAGTGTAACTTACATAGCAAACTGTTATTCTTAGTAATCTCTTTCTTTTAGTGTTTGAGGAGCCACCTGAAGTGATTGCTTTTAACACGGCAGAAGCTCTCCTTCAGGTTTGGTTTGGTTTTGTTTCGCATTGTTACTAATTGTCATGTGTATTGTTTCATTGTACTTCCAGTGGTAGGTTACAGCTTACTTCTCAGAAATTCATAAAAAAATAATTTACCTTTATGACTGAAAATAGATTTTCACAGAATGTGAAAGCCAGTTTACAGCAAAAGAATAAGAGAGTCTGTTACCCATACAGACTTCTCTGTTTTAGAGCGCTAAATGAAATGTCTACTTTTTTAAGCTCTCTTTCTAAAGAAAACATACACTTATGGTCTTTCTATTTATTTATTTACTTGTTTCTATTTCTCCACGTAGAAGAAAATGAAGTTTGAAGTTGTTATTAAAGTCCCAGTCACTTTCATTGACCGTTTCTTTAGACCAGCTGCACTGCTTGTCTCCTGATAGATGGTGAAAATGTTAAATTTCCTGTCTGTAGTCCATCCAGATGCTTTCTCTCCTTTGCTGTCTGTTCTTCTCAGATAAATGCTTGTTTGATGTACTGCTGTTTCCTGAGTAGTCTGCATCTTATGACTGCATCCGATGCAGTCATAAGGACCAGAGGAATTGGTATGAAGTTGCGGCAGGGGATGTTTAGAGTAGATATTAGGAAGAATTACTTTACTGAGAGGGTGGTCAGGGGCTGGAACGGCCTGCCCAGAGAGGTGGTGGAGTCACCATCCCTGGAGATATTTAAGAAACGTGTAGACATGGCACGACTCGATGATCTCAAAGGTCCCTTCCAACCGTGAAGATTCTGTGATGCAGATCCATCAAATCACTGACTCTAACAAGTACTGTTTCTAACAGAACATTTCTTGGCATGAAGACTGCTTGATGGCTTATGTTGACTGTTATAGGGCAAGAAACTACACTGCTTCATTCTTAAGTAAAAAGCTTATTTGAAATGTAACTTTAAGTTTGCTAAACTTCGGAATGGTAGAAAACATGTTCATTTCAGAAAACTGCTTCCTTAGAAGTTATAGTGAGACTTTTATAGCTCTATCGTTTGTATTTTGACAACATGCACAGGTTTTTAAATGGTTTATTTCCTTTAGAAATGTTGAAATGGAGCTGTGTTTTAAAAACGCTCCAGAAAATCTGAGAATTCCTCTGGCAAAACTTCAGTGAAGCAGCAGTTCAGGCATCTTTAAAAAAAAACAAAACACCAAAACTCAGCTTGAATAATTTTATGAATCAAGAGTAAAATTTTAGCAAACTTCTTTGGGTGATTAAATTGACAGTATTATGTTTAGAAAAAAAAGAATGGTAATTTTGTAGGTCAAAACTATAAACTCAGCGTTTGGGACACTCAGGATGGGATTTAAACCTCAGCTGCTTGAGGAGAGCATCGAACCTGAGCCCCCTATTCCTGCGTAGTTGCTGTAAGCATTTAGTTGTTACTTTCCCTCTCCCATCAAGTTGAAAAGATGATAGTGAGTTCTTTGAATTATGTAGAGGTACAGGCTTATGGTATGCAGTCAGTATTTATATTGGGAATCGATTTACTCGGGTCGCAAAAAATTAAGGATGAGTGGTAAGGAGGGTGACCCCTTCTGTTGGGCATGGCGAGTGTACAGTGGGTGTTTCCAGACATCTGGCCAAGAGTGACCTGTGCTGTAGGAGTGACCAGCCTGCAGCGAGCCCAGCCAGCTCGACTCCAGGAGAGGACGGTGCCTCGGACACACGCTGTGCCTGAATTTTACTTAAAGGGTGGGTGTCAAGAGGATGGGGCCAGTCTCTTTTCAGTGGTGCCCGGTGACAGGACAAGAGGTAATGGGCACAAACTTGAGTATAAGAAGTTCCATCTAAACATGAGGAGGAACTTCTTTACTTTAAGGGTGGCAGAGCACTGGAACAGGCTGCCCAGGGAGGTGGTGGAGTCTCCTTCTCTGGAGACATTCAAAACCTGCCTGGACACGTTCCTGTGCAACCTGCTCTAGGTGGACCTGCTTTGGCAGGGGGGTTGGACTGGATGATCTCCAGAGGTCCCTTCCAACCCCACATCATTCTGTGATTCTGTGATTCCCTGTGCTCAGCTGGAGGCAGCTATGCATTTGGCAGTCGAGTTTTCCTACATGATGAAGCAAACTGCTCTCTCTGAACTTCACTTTGTGAGGTGAAATGCCAACAAATTAAGATTAAAAACATCTGCAGATGACTGTATTTTTTTTGATGGATTGGGACTGCAGGCCGTAATTCAGCACTTAATCTGCCTAAGCCTGTCAACACAGGGAGCTGAACCTCAACTTGCTACTGCACGTGATTCTCTCTGGGAAGCCAAGACACTTGGCAGCTTGTTTTTTCTATATCATCAATCAAGCCAGCAGGCTTTAACTAACTCGTGCCTGTGACAGCAGCTGTTGCAAAGCATTATTTTGGAAATGCATTGGTCATCCCACTGCAGTGTGATTGTTGTCTTTTTATGGGCATTACTTTTTAATTTACTTCGGATATGTTGCAGTAAACTCACAAATCATTTATTAGCACATCAGTAATAATATAGTATGTGGCATATGCCATAGGTACTGATCTTACCAAAAACCTCTGCATTTTCACAGCCCAAAATAAGCAGGCCGATTCAGACACTTAAAAACTACATGAGAATCCAAGAATTTGCTTTTTATGAAAAACTTTTAACATTGTGTGAAATCAGAGTGTGGCTTCCCATTTCTGTGGCTTCCCATTTCTGTGGCTTTCTTTCTGCATAAGGAATAAAAAGAATATAGATATAAACCTTTTTGTAAACAGCTTTGAAATCTGTGATGCAAAGTGCTATAAAAAATGAATTTACTTGCACGTCTTTGAGAAACTGGTGTGGAGGGCTCTGGGGAAGGGATGGATCTGGCCATTCTCTCACCAGGTTATTAGGGCTCTGCTGTGTGTTGGGACAGTGTCCTTGATTACCTCTCATTGTGAAGGGTAAGGATATTTAAACCATCTTCTCCTGTATGAATATAGTCTTTCCTACTAACACAGGACAAAGCAATCACAAACAGAGTTGTAGCGCGATGGCAAATGATGTGAAGTACTTTCTGTCTCTGTGTACTGCATGTTGTGGGAAGATAATGATGAAAGTTTTTCATTCCAAAGGGAATAAAGCCAATCCATATGATACATGTGGCTGTCCTGCCTGCAAGCTGTATCTCTTTTTCTTTCCAGTGTGAAAGTAGAATTTGTCACCATGTAGTGTAACTGCAGTTTGTCTTCTGCTTTGTTCCTTTTTCTGTTTGCTTTTGGTTTTGAGATTAAGCTGGTACTTAAAAGCATGCTTTTTAAGAAATTGGGTTAAGAAAATTATTTTTGGTGAAGACTGAATCTAAATTTTTAAAGAATTGTCTTCTGTGTATATCGTCTAGTCTTTTGATGTTTCATAGAAGACCTAAAAGAACCACCACTTAAAACCCTATGTTAATTGGCAGTTTTGTCCAGAAAAAGTAATTTTCATATTCAAAATTATTTAATATCAGGTTCTTTTTCTAAAATCCATTTTTTTAAACTACATCCATCAATACATAGACTTCTTTCTACCTGTGTGCAAAGCTCTGTAAATTTTCACAAATTATTTTAAGTGATTATTTCCATTAGTTTATTTTCAGATTTGTAACAGGTTTCTACTTGGTCTGGTATTCCTTTGTACGTACGTATCAAAACACAGTTTAGTTTCCACTGTGAAACTCTGGAAAGGCATTTTTTGTTATTTATTTAGACTTTTCCTTGAAATACTATGTTCTGTTACATTTTGTCATTTATTTTTAAAATGTGAATTGTTTTAATTGTGATGTAGTATGTTACTGTTTTATAAAAGAGAGATACATGATTTATTGTGATTCTCTAAATAAGTCTGCAGTGCCCAGCTGATGTCTGAGAGGTAGCACGCACTGTTCTGCCTGCCTTCAAGCCAAGGCAGAAGATTTAACTCATGTTCAGAGCATGGAAATTCATTTGCTTAGAAAACAGAACATGGATTCCCTGGTCAACTAACTACTTGAGAAAATGTAGATATCCTGACTTTCTAAGTTGTCCAGCCTGCAGATGTAAACTCCTCGTAGCCAAACCTGCTAAGCTTTCTGGGGTTGTCCATAGCAGAAAAATGGTTTTCCATTCTCTTAGGAGATAAAGGAAAAAAAATCGAGCAATGTGGAGGATAGTGTTGGGAAAAAGGAGTGAGTTGGAAGAACATACAGAAGTGCTGCATTAGGGAAGGGGTTCCAGGAAACAATGCAGTAGCATGAAGGGAAGAAGAGGGTGCCAATTTGACTAGCTGAGCGCTACTACAGTAAGGAAAGATGGACAGAGAGCACAGCCTGGGATATTAGAATAGGAGGGAGGATTCAGGCTGGTATTTTGAAGTGCCATTTTGCTTACAGCAATAATTCTTTGGCAAACATTGAATTGTAGGCATTTTTTCCTACTGGAAGGAAGTCTTTGCCATATCACAGATATCTGTTAAAAATATAATTTTGTTTTTTCCTTTTGGGAATTTGTATGTATGTCAGACACTCATCTTTAACGCACCAATGCTCTGGTCTTCTTATTTGGTCCTGGAAAAGTGGTACAAATAGAGAGTAAGTTTGGGGTATGCTGACTTCCTGCAGAACAGGGACCTCTTCAGTGCTGTCACCACCTTTGAGGAACGCTGGTTGTATATCGCTTGAGACAATTATTTTGCTCTTCAACTGTGGGAAGTTACTACTCCCTAGTAAAATCTGACATTTCTCATGCTTAAGAAGCCCTCAGTCTTTCTGACCATGTATATGTATAAAATCTGCTGTTAGGACAATTTTTTGGGGCCATACTGCTGCTCTGCTAACATACGTATTACTTCTTTTCTTCAGATGCACATGTATAAATACCGCTGACCTGTTTTTTATGGTTGAATACTTAAATAAAATCTAAAATCTGGTACTATCTGGAAAGTAATTTCTTTTAATGATTTTAGTAAAGAAATATTAAACAGCTTTATTGGGCTAAAGGAAAATTTAGTAAAAATTATCAGTATTATTAGCATTTTAAATTTCAAAATTGCCTTCTGTCTTAAATAAATTAAATCCTACTAGAAACATGGAAAAAAGGCTTTTTAAGTGAGCTGTATCATTAAAACCTCCTGATGAAGTCATGATATGTTTTGCTTTTGATCTGTGTATGAACAGAACCAAAATTATAATTCAGTCTTTACTTGATCCTTAGATGCTAATTAGAGCAGTGCCCGTCTTGCTCAAGGGTCTAGCGTGGCATATGCATTACTTTTTGATAGAAATAGAGTAGCTCAATATTTGATTACTAGAGGAAGTACTGGAATATGGTAGTCACATATTTGAATTAATTTGTAGTTATAATGGACTTAGGTTGGATAGTATTAAAAATGTCAAAACTTTTTTTTTTTCTTTTCCCCCAGCAGTCTCATTGAAATTACCTCAGCAAGCAAGTCTGGCTAGTAATGTGCTGCTTCTGTAACAAGGAGAGAAAGTTGTGAAAGAAGCAACACTACAATATAAAC
>KZ508387.1:14865-50260 GCA_002844005.1 Limosa lapponica baueri | reverse complement strand
GACAGACCATTATGTCAAACACAGTGGCTAAAAATACTTTTTGTTTAGAAGTAAAAGTTCTTGTACATCAAACTACGCTAATAAAATAAGTTACCTTTCTCTATAAATCTTCCCCTAAAAAGCAATCAAGAATTCCTCCCTTTCTTCCATTCACAAAGCTAATGGACAAGCTGCATAAATTGGCTTCCTGCAGAGTTAGAAACAAGCCTCAGCTCCGCTGCCCTTCCTTCTAACCATGTGAAAGGTACGGGCTTTGGTTCCTTCCCTGCTACACATTGTTACTCCCACCTCCCCGAGACAAGCATGCAAACAGAGATTCTTACTGCTGAACTATGCACTTTTAGCAAATAAATTTCTTCTTAGAGCCTCTGTCTAGTCCTGGTCCACGGAGAAGATGAAAATTACTCCCAGAGCTTAAGCAGTAACACAATCAGCAGTGAGGATTAGAAGGTCCAGTGCTTACTACATACTGATGATCCACATGGTTGAACTTCAGAGACACAGGCAGATACATTTGGTGGCTGCAGATTTAAAGCTTCAGCTGCCAGGGAATTTATACATTCCTGGTTACCCTCTACGGAGTCAGCCATCACATATGCAGCCAAAAATTTGGAATGTGTCAGAATGATACACAAAGCTGCACAAACACTTCTGGTCCACCTGAAGGATACTTGGAAGAAATAGTATTCAAATATTCCAACTATACTGGCCCCTCTCTACAAGCAAAGTGGACCTTCCCCTATTACAGCAATTTAAGTAGGAAAAGCTTGGCCAAATGATCAACACCAGGAATTTGAACACAACACAGTAAAGCCATAAAAAGCAGTTTTCTGAGGAGACATTTCTCAAGACAAACTGCCAGTCTTGAATATACCTCAGAATTCACCTGATCATCAAGGCTGACTTTATTCTCCTAGAGTTTTGATTTTCACATTCTGCAAATACATATATTTTGTCCCTAATTGTGCCACTCAACCACCTCTTTACAGAGAGTAGCTTCTGCCATCAAGATTGTTGAGGCTTTTCACAATAAATTAAAAAAAAAAAAAAAGATGAAGAGGAGACAGAACACATTCAAATATTCCTGTGCGCTCATCTCTCTTCAGTACTTGGATTTGAAAACCATTAAGTATTGCTAAATCGTACTGTTGGAAAAAAATCAAGGAAACGTGTGTGTTTTAAGTATGTCTGTACTGGCAAACTCTTTAGGCATTATGTGCTATCAAGTCCCATGAGATTTTTAACTACTAAAAAAGGGATCCTAAATACAATTTTTTAAAGAGATTTAATGTTTGGAAGGGTATTGAAACTCCAGTCTGACTGCATTCAGTTTCCACTAATAAAAGTCACACCCTATGGATATCACACTTTATAATACACTTGAACAAGTAAAACAGTTTAAGAGATGCATTTTTCCTACATATTTAATGTTAAGTGCTTTTGAAAGTAGTCCAAAGCAAAGGTTACACGTTCTAGCCATACAACACACAGTTAGTTCATAACTGCCATTTTCATACTAATTAATACACTACTTAACATGAAAAGTGATATGTGTTAGAACACTAACACAACCAGTATCACAGCCTACCTGGGCTTTAAATTACTTCATTGGTGCCATTTGTTTAACTATTATTTAAGGTCTTGCAATATTTTCATTCTAAATCTTTTTCCTGACGGATTGCTCTTACCCAGTTCCTAGAACCTTGGAAGACTTTTTGTTCTTATCCGTTAAAACTGGTTATCCAATAAAAAAAAAAAAGGTGGAGAAAATCTACATCTTGATAACATTCAGGTTTTCTGTCAAAGCAGCTTTATTTTAAATAATATATTTACATAACTCACTAATAAATAATATGAAATCACACCCTGGGAAAGAACCCTAAAATCAAACGCCTGCTGCACAAACACAGGCTTGGCCAAAGGGTCTGCTCTCTCCCGGCCTCCTCGGACAAAGGCAGGAGCTGTACACAGCGCATTTAGCCTCAGGAAAAATACTACCGCTGTGCTGCTCCAAAGAAATTCCTCTGGTTTCCACACAAGCAGCACCAATAAGATCCAGACTCATTCCACACTAAGCCCTTACAAGCAAAAGGAACCTGAAGAGAAGGTATCTGAAGCTGTAATTTCACCTACTGCACTAAATAATAAAATAAAATAAAAAAATCATTTCAGAATACTGTATCAAACACACACACTGTTCAAGGAGGGCGGGGAGGAAATCAGTGAAGACACATTTTCTTACAGAGCATTCCTATCGTGGTAACACTCGTAAGGTCAAGGTAGGCTCGGTGCCTGTTTGCAAGGGGCTGTAACTGATTATCACCGTGGCAGATTTTATAGCGTCCAGCCACAGACCAGCACGTTCCTGGGGTGTTGCCCATGCCCATCAGGAGGATGGTGACAATCCTAATGCCTTAAGACTGAAAAAAGATTCTCAGTCTCGCTTTCCATCTCACCTCATGTGTAATGCCTTAGACATGAAGCACTGACCACTGAAAAATACACAGACACCTTTTGCACTGTATTTTGAAGACAGGAATCATCTTGTGATTTCTCCCCGCTCGGAGACTTGGGAAACACAGACTCATTTCCAGCTTTATCCATACTCTATACCTACAACTCAGAGGAAGTCACTCAATACCTTTTTTGCCTTGGCTTCTCATCTGTAAAACGGGATAACAGAGTTTCCTTTCCTCCAGTTGTGTATGAAATAATTTCAGATAGTGAAGTAGTCAGAGCAAAGACTCCCATTTACACTGTGCACACACACCCCGTGCACTCAGCATAAGGAGACGCAGACTTCAGTTCCTGTCTTTTGGTGATATTCACAGTAGCTAGTAAGTTTTACAACAAATCCACAGTTTAAACTTTTCCTCTCTTTAAGGAGGGGGTTCTTTGGGGTTTTTTTACACATAGATTTAATTATTTTTTTTAGTCTACACCTCAGATAATAAAACTTTTCCAAACTGCCCAAGTAAAGTAATAAATCTTGACCCTATTAAGACTTGTTTTTCAGCTTTGCAGGAATGTAAAACAGAAAAAATGCCATTCACCTAAATAACTTACTTGACGCAGAGTTGATATACAGAAGCTAAAGCTTGACTATAAAAAAACTAGACCCACAGTTTTCCACATTATAATTTGTGGATTATTTGCTTTAGTTGTTTTGATTAGTAACAAGGTGTGAGGTTAAGGTATTGTAATAGTATAATCAGGGAAACTGGTAATAAGTGCTGACATAAATTTGACAAGAACAATTTGAAACCAACTGAGGCTTAGCAAAAAACCCCTCAAAACAACAACAACAAAAAACTTAGAAAGTTAATACGTAAAACATTTAAGGATGAACAAAGGTCACATTTTCAGTGACAATACACTGAGCTTTCCACAAGGTGACGTTGAAGACACTACATTACCATCTAACAGAAACAGGATGTCAAGTCAGGTAAAATAATCGACAGCTCTGATTTTAGTGACAGGGTATATTAACTTTTCCCTTGATTTTTAAGTAAATAGTTAGCTTTGTATAATAATTTTACCATGATTGGACAGAAACCAATCAAGCAAATACAGCAAGTAATATCTGAAACCTATTTAATCTCTGCCTAATCTGACGATCTTCATTACTCCAGCCAAGATCCTCCAATGCATGAGACACACCAAATTCACTGCTTACCCATGTTCAGTAAAATAATGAATAAAAACCTTCAAAACTGATTTCTCTATTTACAAATACACCCATGTCACATCAAGGTATACGCACTCCCAGAAGGAAAGCAAACATACTAGATTTTTATTATTTTCTTTTGAACAATAGCATTAATTTCTTTCCCCGTACACCTCTAACTTAGTCAAAGCATAAAATAAAATTAATTAGTTGAAAGAGAAAGGACTCATATGAAAATTATCAATCAGATTTAGTGTTCACGTGGCCGTTACATGGCAACGTTTTCCTCTCAAATGCTCTTCTCACAATTTTCCTCAAAATAATGTCAGATAAGCTGGTTTGCACCAAAAAAGTTAAACTAACACCCATCCTTCAATAAATTAATTTTAGTCAGTCTCATACAGTATCTGCAAAAAAAAAATGAACACTTATGCCTCTGCTAGACATCTTTTAAAGAAGGAAATACACAGCTGATTCCAACCTTTTATAACCCCATATTAATGCACAACAGTATGAAAATGAAAAGTGGAGTATTTCAGGATGCTAATACATGCTGAAGATCAAAATGTAAAACTTTTTTCCCCCTGGTTATAACATCCCCTAGGGAAACACATCCATTTAATATGTATAATTATTTGAAATGCTTTAAATACTTTAAAACGTAGAGTTGTTCAAATACTACTTAACACATGAAAAATATACATAAACGTTAATCTGACTGCTTGAAGTTTCCATTAATAAAGTTACAATGCACGGACCTCACTTTATAATACATTTGAAAAGGAGACAACTTGAAGAAATCCATTAAGCTGGAAGAACCTAATCATCACATAGGAGCTCACACTCTTAAAAACCCCACCAATTACAAATACAAGGGTCTGAGACTGAAGCAGATTGGCCACTGTACGGTAACTCATCAAATTGCTGTTCCCTTGGCATGTATAGATATTTACCTGAAAATACATTACTGCTATTCCTTCTGCCTTGAAAAAATTAAAGGACCAATACTGCAATACAGAAAGTATGAGACATTAATAATGTGAGTAGTATCTTTACATAAAATACTATAAAGCAAGAAGAAGTATTTGAAAAAGATGATACTCTTCTTAAATAAAATACATCTATTACACTGATATTCACAGTGATTTTTCTGAAATCAGACACTTTCACCCCAACCATAAGATTCAAGCGATTTGAAATGGAAATATTTCCTGTCCACTCACTGCCAGTTTCTGTTCCCAGAGTGATATAACAGATGACATCCAGTACAATAAATTCTTTTATTAACCATAAATTTGAGACTGCTTTAGGGATTTGAAGTGTTCAGTTTCATGCTGAAAAAATGTAATGTTATCCACAGACCATCAGCATGTGTAACAAAAACAGAGCCACAGGTTACGTGACTTTGATCAAACTATCAAAAAAACTCTTTTGAATTTAAAAATATTTGAAAAAGCACTTACAATCATTTTTTAACCTATTGTTTTTAGAGCCATGCAAACTAACGAATGTTTTTTTTTCTGTAGGAAACAATCACTTCTAACAAAAATGTCTCTATATAGAAACTCAATACCATGAACAAGTTTCCTTCTAGCAGTCATCTTATTTTAGAAGCCAGAACTGCAATGTAAGTTTTAAGAGCTTAAGCAATTAAATACACAGATTAAAAAGTTAAACAGAACCTGTATTTCTCTCAGACTTTTACTTTACTTCCTTTTATCTAAGTTAAACTGAATATTTAAATAGCTAATCCTAAAAAATTGAACAGGAAGATAAATACAATACAGAATATAAAACCCTTTCAGTTTAAACCTTCACCTCTATTAAAATAAAATTACGTTATTGCAGTAAATCGAGAAGTAAATCCAAAGACCAGCAAGTTTCACTTCCAATACTACTTGGACGTGATTGCAAAATATAAACATGGAAACAATTATTTTCTCTGTTGCAACAAAACCTAAACATATTGGAGGGGGAGGAGGGAAGGGGAATAGTACCGGTAACTACAAATCAACTTTCCACACACAGCATGCAAATAAACTATTGGAGTTTACATATCAGCAACCTCTGCGGCTGAATGGAATATAATAAACAATAACTAAAACGAATACACTAAATGTAACGGGGTGACATTGAACAGCGGTCACCCATACCTATCAGCATTGGTAAGTGATACTGGGCATTATTCTGTCACTTATTTTGTGGCTTTGATTCCTACATTTACTGCCAGAATGTAATAAAAAGAAACTTCTGTCCTTGCAGCTCATTCTTTAGTGAGCTGAATGTCCCATTTTCAAACCTCTGCATGACATTTCACGGCTAATGGTCCTTATTGAAAAAGAACCCCAAAAGTGAATGGCATGATTAGTGAATTACTCTTGCAAATGCAACTATATGGAGAAACCTAAGCTATCCCAACTTGCATTATTCCTAACTAATGAATAAAAGATAAAGGTTTTGTTTCCATTGATGTTCTGAAGCAGCATGGAATAATAACTTTTCACCTGTTACTGGTCAGGCTGAGTTAGGTGTTTGTTTTGTCTTTCTGATTCTTATTTTAACTTTTTTTGTGGTTAACCTATCACTCTTGCCAGAAAGTGAATTAATGTGAAGATAATTATTAGACATCACCAACGTAATTTGCTAGAAAAATGTCAACAATAAAGCAAAGCTGTAACCACTTTGGAATGGATTATGTTACTGATTCTTTGAAAACTATCTTAGTAAATATTTTGTATTATACAACAGAAAAAGCAAAACATTAGATATTCTTTTATAACAAAAGCATCAGGATGTGCATGTGGCCCTTTCTTCTTTCAGGGCTGTTAGTACCTGCCTTGTGAAGTGGTATCAGGAGGCCTCAGATAACATTCTGATGCAGTAAATAAAGTCAAAGCTCTTTATAATGAGGAATGATCCTTAACTGTACTCTATAACTACACAAATTTACTCAGAGATACTGTACTAATAAGAGGTTTTGTCTTCAGACCAAGGTAAGAAATAGAGTTACACATGACCTAGTGGGTCATTCCGTAGTTTTAGTGGTAATCTGCCCAAATTCCATTCACAAACTATAGGCTGTACAGCGAAGTCCCCCCCTCGGGTTACAAATGAATACAGGACTCTTCATTTCCTGGCAGGAAGGGTTGTATAGCATTACCATGCACTCGCAGGCAACTGCTGTATTCCACCAGACCTGGCTGCATTTCAACAGCACCAAAGTGATTTCTGAAACATTATCATCTTCTTGCCTGTGAAAAATTCACTGTTTAACAAACGCTCACATGAAAAATCTTACATAATTTGGACTTTATATGCTCAGTACACAAACTAACCTCAAACTCCTTTGATGAGACACTTTTTTAAAGGTATCTAAATTAACACACCTCACGGCTGGGAATTTTAAAAGTATCTGAAGAGTTACATGGAACATTGACTCAGCCACAAAATTACCTTAGGGATTTTCCAACTCCCCTGTCCAGTCCTTGGCTCTTCCTTCGTTCATGCTGTAGCTCACCACTTCTGAACATACACTTAACATAACTGGATGGGGACCTCACTTTATCCATGTCATTGAAATGACCCCAGTTGTGAAAAGAAAAAGAAAAAAACATAGGCATAATTTTGAATCAAACTGTTTTAATAATACGGTTTACAATGTAGCGCACCAACAGGTGCATTAAAGCAGGTGGGGAGGGAAGGGCAACACGTTAAGTGGGAGGAAGCAGATGGGAGCGAAAACTTCACTCACCAGCTTCACTTCTGAGTCAATATAAAAAGTAACTACACCCTGAGCCACAAAAGAGAACAAATCCCATTGAAAGTTAAAAGGAGTTCGGGCACTCCATTCTTTTTCAGAATCCCACTCCAATCTTCTAAGGATCTGCTCATACTTACAGGGTGAAGCTTAAATCACCCGTTTATACCCCATATCTCTAAGACTTCAAGGGGAAGCCCAGCACCAGCTTGAAAACTTTGCTAAGAAGGTTTGAAATTCAGCAACGCCCCCTTCCCACACCATATTTAAAGCTCATCCAGACAGAGCAGTCTTTATGCTCAGAGTAAATTGCACAACTTACCGGTTCCAGCTTCCATCCTCATTTTGTTACTACTGCCTATAATTAGGGGCAAGCCCAGACAGGGAGATAACACTGATCCCCACAGGAATTGGAGGAATATGAAGCAGCGCACACGGGCTTTCCAAGGGCTTTGAGACAAGGTACAGACTGGCACCTGAGTAGCTCAGACAGGGGAAAGGGGCGGACTCTTCATTGTGTGGGCAGCTGTACCCAAAGTTACTCTGGTACATATAAAACAAAATATTTATCCTAAGGGCCTGTTTGTAAAGGAAGTTATTACTGTGTGATAAACTAAGATGCACCTTCACTGAGATTGAAGATGGCTGATAGCAAGAAAGCCTGAGCATCAGCAATGGCCATGCCAGCAGCCAGGTGAGAGCCAGGTCAAGAAAGCCTGAGCATCAGCAATGGCCATGCCAGCAGCCAGGTGAGAGGCTTGTTTTCCAAGTGTGCAAAGCACCCAGCTTTGGCACTGAAGGCAGCCACAGCTGGTTAGTGCCAGGTCATCCCAAACACCAAACCACCTGAGGTATAAAAGACAAAATCCTACCAAAATGGAAGTAAAAGTTTTGCCACTGATTTTAACAGGTAGGATTTTAGCCTTTAAACACAACAAAACCCCAACAAACAACAGAAAAAAAATCACTCAACAAAATCTTTAGTATTTGAGTTTAAAAGGAAAACAGATTGGGTTGTTGTTTCCACAAGTAGGTGACTATTAGAGGCCTGCATATAGTTTGTTTAAATCATTGTATAAAATAAAAAGATAATGTGACTATTAGAAGTCTCTAAAGTTGTATTTTTTTTATGCTTTCTGATTTCAGGCCAGTCACACCTGGAATACATATGTTTAACTGAACAGCTGATAGCTTCTAGTTTTAACAGTTTAGAAGGTCTACTGTTCGGACCTAAATATTCTCACATGATGCCTTCCTAGCAGCTAAATTAAATTCACACATCTTTTTTTAAATAATGCAGGGTAAAATTATATCATTCTCTTTCAGTCTGTAAAATTAAAATTATAAAGAGGGGACTTTAACAAATCGGATTATTCTTTGGAACTTTATATGCAAATAGATGAAACAACTTCACTACGGACATGCAAACTACAAAAAAAATTTCCACTCATGAACCCCAGAATCTCACCCAACAGCTTGTTTTAATCTTGGAGTTCTACAACTTTAAAGGAAAATATTAGAAACTTATATAAATATTTTTTATGTTATAAATACAAAACTCAAGAAAGTAAGTTTATTTTATAAAGGTAGGGTGTATTATAAATGTCAATATTATGTTTGGGATTCCCATGGAGGACCAAAATCCTCCATTTGAAAACACAAAGCAAAATTAATTAGAAAACACAGTTTGAGTGAAAAGTATTCTTGCAAAGTGTTCTTAGAAAGGATCACCTTGAATGCGTTTGATGCTGAGGCGACGCCATAACTTTTCTTCACACAAAAGCAGTCATCAACAGAGCACAACCAGATGTTAAGTTTTCTTTTCTTAGTTTCTGTAAACCTCTGTGACCTCCCTCAAATTAAAAAAGGGAATAGCATTTTTAAAGCCACAGGAGCTATCATTAGTGAAGCATTCTAAGGATTTTCATTAATTCATAGCCAGCCAACCAGGAATTTTCCCACAGCCGTATACAAAAAAAGTCAGAGAAGTCACTGATTGCTTGGTTGGATTTGAATGTAGTCAGAGGTAAGATCAGAAATATCTAGTCCCTCCTACTGATATAAGAGCGAAGAACATCGGGAAGGTCAGAAATTAAAATCCAAGTCTGCCCACCAACTACGAGCAAAAGCTAGCACTGCCATCTCACAGCAGGTACAGAAATAGTTTTTACATAGAATTATGTGAGGTAAGAGGATCATATAGACAGATAGAAATCCATTATTTAGAAACCTTTAAGCATAGAACGTGCAGTTCCAAGCAGAACCGCACGCCTATCATCTCCTGCACATAGCAGCCTCAAAACTTAGATGCTGTCTAGTTGTAATACCCACAGCAACTTACGACCCGATACGCACATTTAGCGGGAGCCCTTTGAACTCTGCACGCTCCTCATTTGTCCCTCATAGTCTCTGTCAACCCAGGGTCCCAGCACAGAAGGAGCTTGTACTTCCAATGTTAGATCATCAGAATACAAAGGCTACAGAAAACAGAAGAGCACATTTCAGCAGCACTTCCCTTGTAGACATGACGATGATCTCTGCATTGCTGTGACACGTTATGCTCTGCACAATGTTGGTAAAGGAAAAAGGCAGGTAGAGGCTCAAAGACTGCTGGCTTGCAGACTCCATAGTGCCAACAAGAAGGTGCATCCATCAACACAGAGGTCACCACTTCACAGCCACCTCTGCACCCTGTCAGATCACCGAGTGGTACAAATTTGATTCAGATCCATCACGGGCACAGAACTGTAATTCTGTTGAATTCATAAACTCTGAACACACATTTCATAGTTTACGCTTTCAGGCCTGCAAGAAGAGCTATGATACCTGATTTAGCATGAAATCTCCTAGGACACACGTGTTTGGGCAGATTAGAATAAGCAACATGAGTGATGTGCCCCAAAACCAGGTTTACGATCTTGCTGAATAACAGGCCAAGACCAGATCCGTAAGAAAAATAAAGGATGCTCATGCACCTACAGCTTTAAACTTAAGAGGCAACATGAAGAAAGAGCACAACATGCATTTAACAGATTGCTGTGACACATTCCATATGTTCAATAACCCTTTATGTACTTCTGATAGATCATCAATGTGTTTTTCATGCAGTAGGTGAGCTATCCAGCTTTTTTGTCCTACCAGTTCATGGCCCTCTCCCAAAAGGTCTTGATGGCTATTCAGAAGAACAGTGTCCTATCAGTGAAATGAAAGGGCATGGATTCTTTGGTCATCTAAAAGAAAGCAATCCCTAAATTAAATTAATCTTCTTGTACTCCTTAATTAATCTCTACATAAACCTATTCAGAAGGTTTTGCTAGCCACAATTCCAGCCTTAGTTATTGACAACATATTAGGAAAAGGATTTTCACACTTAACTCTTTTAACCGCATCATTATAGATTAAGGTACTCATTTAGGGTCAGTAATGGACTATTTAACTCAGGTTGAAGGAGGAGCAGAGGAGTTTAATGTACCAGATAGTTCTGGCAGCAACGGAGAACTACTTTTCTGAGCCAACAGAAGGAATTCATCCACCTGTTCGAAGACATTCATCACCTACTCCCTAAAAAGCCTACCAAGGAACAGAGGGGGCTTATAAAGTACAGAAACAGACACTTACTATGTGTCCATTTTGAGTTTGAAATGTGAAAAATCCTTGTGAATAGATAAGAAATGAGTAAAAATGTGGGTGATCATTGAACAGGATACGAAATTAGGATGCAGACACTTCTTAGCCACAGAATTAGCTTCCTTTTGCTATCCCCTTACCACCTGAATGATGCACCGAGAACAGAGCACCAAGAGGCAGCGTCCTGGCATACCCAGGGGACTTTTGCACCTTTATCAGCACAAGGAATAATAAAACAGGATGCCTGGAATGATTCTTCAAAGCCAACAGTGATATAACACTGTACCAGCTCTCAAGTCAGACCGAATTCCAAAGAATACAATATATCCTGAAACATGTGCTGATGATTGTGAGCCCTCTAATCCAAGCTTTAATTATTTTTAATAATTCAGACTTAGAGAGAACAAATCCCTACCTGCACATTTAATTTCCCTCACACTCTTGTAATCCATCCATACAGTGGTGAGAGGTGACAGGAGGGCTACAACAATGGTTAACTTGTACATGTGGCTTCATATACTCTTGCTTATACTGTCTTTTAAAACATTGACATTAATGTGAAACACTCTTCTTAATCTACAATTTCATCTTCATCTGGAATCAGCTTCTGTGAGGCTTCCTCAGTGGGTTCCAGAAGTTTGTTTTTGTGGGTTGTTTTTTTAAAAACAAATCTCTGAAAGGTGTTCTTAGAACATCCTCTAGTTGACCCGTCCAAGTCACTTGTTCTAGAACTTATTCCAGAACCATCAGCTGCCCTCATCCTGTTCTGTTTTTATCATAAGGGGCTCCTCTGTTGCTGCTTCCATCTCTTCTGTCTCTAGCTCTGCTCTGTTTGGAAGTCTAAAGACTGTACTTTGGGCAGGGATAAGAATTTAGTCAAAATGCACAGGTAAGACTGATAGTTACTGCTGGACTGGCAGCTGCTGTAATTCACCTTGTCCTAAGTGTTGCAATTCTTAGTGCTCTTTCTAGTTGATGGCTCCAGCTAAACTGACTTCCAACAACTTCTCTGAGGTACTGTTAAATCACAGTAAGTTTGTTTCCTCAGAATCATGTTCTTCATTGCAGTAAGAACATAAATTAACCAGAAGCCCACTGCTATGCTTCAGGCAAGAAACAGTGCATTTGGACAATCTCTCGTAGGGGTAGTTGACTGATACAACCAACCAGAAGAGGCCCCATGAACAGAGGGGCTAACACACTGGGTACCAGCTGGCCTTCTGAGTGTTGGTGGCAAACAAGAAGCAATTTGTAAGACAGAACACTTGATATATATCTAGACCAAGAGAAAACTGGACCGCCAGTGAAGTTTATTAAGAAACATTTCTTAATTGTACCTTCCTCTGTTCCTTAATATTTATTGTCTACACAGTTTGATCACTTCCAAAAATTACACCTGCTTGTTCTACATCAGTACACCCATTTCATAAGGGACATCTTCTCCAATCCGTGGAGGTCACCAATATTTTTTTATAAACCTAGAAATGATGTCTTAGATATGATCTTCAAAGTACAATTTATTAAGTAAAATAGGTTCAAGCACCTTAAAATACACATTTATACCCTGACTTGACTGGCAGAATTTTGGATAATCAAAGTGATAACATCTATGTTTCTGTTAAACACTGCAGTAAAACTACAGAAATTAGTCTGTCCATTCCTGGCATAAACCTGTATTCTCTACCTTATTAAGTATGTACCTGGTTAAAGTCTTTATGGGAAAATCATGTAGAAGCTTTGGGTGTGAAGATGGGTGACTCCTACTGAGAAGAGCTGGAAAAGACAAATAGCTGGACAATGTAACAATAGTAAAATACTATATGCATAAGAGGAAAAAATGCTTTTTCAAGTTTGCACTTAGATTTTGATACTTAGAATCTCACATTACCATAACCTAAAATTAAGTACTTAAAATGCACCAATCTAGCCATAGTTCCTTATTTTCAGTTACTGTAACTTGCACTTCCATAAAGTAATTTTTCATAATTAATATAGGGAGAAGGATATAACAAATAAGTATCCATATATTTGATATAATTTGTATGTGTTTTTCTAGGTGTGATGTATTTATGCATAATGTTCATTTTTAAACGTAAAAACAACATATGGTCTAGAAACATCAGCATTATCCTAACGTTTTAGAAAAAAAAGATGTATTTCAAATACACTCCATTATAGTGGTAGCAGCACATGTAAAAACAAAGCAATATACTCAGTTGTCCACTAATAATTCACACTTCTCTTATCTTGCTTACTTCTAAAAAGCATACTAAATTTATGGGTAAAATTCAGCCTTCGAGCAGAATTAAGCAGGCAAGTTCACATCAAAGCTTTGTTTCATCATCTTCAGACTGATCTGTTGGAAAAGACAGCTGGTCCTCATTAAACACCCTTTAAATGTTGCAGTTTTAATTAAGTAACATCCATGTTATATTAACATTACCAAATAATTAACTAAAGAAAAGCTAGTATCGTCTAATCATGACTGCTTAACATCTTTTCACCAGTGGACTATAAAGTATTAATCTATTAAAGCAGAACTTGTCCTTAAGTACGTGTCTTGAGATTTCACAATAACAAGCCTGATACAGTAGTTACTTACACGTCTACTTACTCAAAAGCAGATTTTGGGGGGGAGTAAGGCAGGGAGTGGGGTTCAAGATCTAAGCTAAGGGATATGATCTAGAGAGGAAATTCATCAAATCTGTAACAATCCTAAGAGACTTCAGCTAACAGAAACCTTAAGTCAACTTCTTATGAATTAGCATCATATTCAAATTCCCCAATTTCACACAAACATACAAGAAAATATACCTTTTTGTTGTTAATACTGAATGTTAGTTTCAATTACATAAGCAGGCTGATTGTTTCCATTATTTTGTTCTCTAGGTTGTGTGTTTGAATGCTTTGCTGAAAACACAGCATTTAAAGTGTACAGCCTCATAGTTCCTGAAGAAAGATTCATCTCCTTATTTAAACACTAACATACTTAGGCTCCTTTCTGCATTTTAAATTAACTTCAATAGGCAGATGGTCATCAACACTTTTTGACACTGGACTAAAAATGGGGTCACATTCTCTGCTACATTACTTGATAAATGAAACTCAAAAAAAAAACAACCCTGGAGCGATCCTGAAGCCAAATTCTAAGCTAAACAAGAGTAACACAGATGCCTACCTGCATGACTGACCACGCTTGCAAAGCCTTGCACTCCACATGTTGCATTATATCTAATCAGAGACATGCACTAAGCTTTAAATGACACATCTAATCAATTTTAAAATGCTACCACATTGTTCTATATGCCAGTGGAGAGTAATCTATTGATTCTAAAAATCCGCTCCCGCCAAAAAAAAAAAAAAAAATTGGGGGATCTGACATCTGGTCTGCAGAGCTTTCCACCAACTCTGGAACTGTCTATAGATTGAAGAACCCCCCGATGGCAAACATTAACACCTTCCACTGTGCTTCATCTCAGGTTTGTCTTCTGCCCTTTAAAATTTTTAAATAGTCTGCAAGAGAAAATCTTATTTTTAACTGTTGGAAAATAAGAAATAAAGGGTGAATTTAAACTCCAGTAAATTATTTCTTACCATTTTACAAGGTATTCTTCCTCCTAAATAAAGTTCCCAAAACATGTATTTAGCTGGGAAAATTATTTCAGTATGACTCTGTGCTTAGAAAAATCCCAGCTGTAGAGAAGAATGAGTGTGTGTTAGGAGGGATGCTTGAGGAGATAAATGTAGGGATATAGCAGCGTAAGCCTAAGGAATAATGAGACAGGCAGAGCTTCTGATAGTGGAACAGTAGGGAATGGGGATCTTTAGAGTCTCTGCTATGAAAGAGAAAAGGAAATAGAAAACTCTTTAAATAAAGACCATAGAAGATGACACAGGGAGAGTTTCAGGGGAGAATGCACGGGAACAGAGACCTCTAGAATGTCTGATAAGCTTTGCTTAGCAGAGCAAAGGAAGGTACAACTCCCTGCTAACAAGAGGGAAAAAAAGAAAAAGCGCTTTGCTAAAATGCTGTATTATTTATTCTTTCTCACCATTCAGCCTCATTAAATTTAAGCTTTATACTGAACACGGTTCGGTGCCAGGAACTTCAGAGGAATTAAACATATGAAAAAAATTACTCATGTGTGTAGTCCCATTAGAATCTCCAAAACAACTTGAGAATAAAGTTGCTCATGTGTTTAACACTGAATAAATGAATCTGAAATATATTCAAATCATCATCAGAGCACAAGCCTGTCTTCCCTGTATACCTCATGGCTTGTTTATAGGATGAAATAAATTCAGAGACTGCTTTTCCAGAATAGCTCCCCATGTGGACATACTTATTCTAGATCAAAAGAGGCCCTTCCGTGACTTATTTTTTCTGGATAAAGGTATGCATATGATGTAGTAAGACCATCCATATGGAAAGGCCATCCATATGGAAAGCTACTTTGCATTACTATTCTGCTTTAAGCAAACGTTCTACCTTAATCTGAAATAACATTAAGTGTAGGAACACATTAAAATTTTTGTTAAACATCAATGAAAGAAATCCTAGACTTAGTAAAGTCAATCCAAATTCTAAAATCCTGAATCCATTGAAATCACTGGTACTTCTTATGTAATGTTACTTGTCCTGGTATTAACCGTTTTCCTGCTGCAGACATATGTTGAGCTTGCAAGACAAATGCCAAAGTATTACTAGAGAAGACGATTAATACAGGCATATATTTTGCAATAGAAGTTGTAAAAAAAAAAAAAATCACATCTAAAGACTCTCGTTTTGAAAACATTAGCTATTAAGAATAGTTTCAGGGGCTATGAATCGAAACACCAAATACTTCCTCATTACATTCTTTTAACCATACTCCAGTAATATGCTTTCATTAAATCAAGCTTTTACTGCCACAAAATATTGAGGAAACTTAAAACTGTATTTTGTAGAGTGAAAGGAAAATGAGCATTACTTGTATAAATGTACCAAGATGGAATGCAGATTTTCAAAAACAACACTCAAACAATAAAAAAATATTGCTGAGGGGTGGGAAGTGCACCACACATTCAGTTTTAGCAGAGGAAAAAAAACCAACACGTGTGTTTATCTAAATGTACATACAAAACACAGCTATCTACATTTTATTTGTCCTTAAACAACTATTAAAAGTTAACTGATATTTTTCTAGATTGTTTATTCATGCCATTGAGAATTACCTCAATTCAACTGCTTCATTTAATGCATACTAGACATTTTTACTTTCTCTATATACAGTGCTAAGATTTATTCATGCCCTTAACATACATTAATTAGACACTACTTATAAATAACCCGCAATAAGAATATCTATTTGAATAGGATACAATTACTTCAGGGCTTGTGTCTTTTCAATCAGTCAGTGTCCCTGCAGTGTTTAGAGTGGCAGAGGGGAAGTGGCCTGTGGTTAAACAGAGGAAATACCAAGGAATTTTAATAGAGCAAATAGTCTCTTTACTTCCTACAGGGTACTACTTCAAAGGCAGCTCTGCTCCAGAGCAGACAATGTGTTAGAGGGGCCATCAGTCATTTAATAGTATGTCAAGTCTACTCAAAACTTACATGCAGCCCAAGATAAATACCACATAACTGAGACAATGGGTACCATCCTGCAGTCATTACTCTAATAAATGCTGCCCTGCCTGGATTCTGTAGGCAATCATAAGCAAGACTGGTATTACAAAACCAGACTGTGAAATTATAACTAAACAGTCAGACAAGCTATCTAATAAATTGGCTAGGGAAGTTTGAACTTGAAGCTGAAAATATAATGAAAACAGAAACTAGTACAAATATTTAATAGGCTAAAATGTTACATTTGTTGTAAGCGGTAAAGACAAAAGGGGGTGGGAGGGTTATGCTAATTGAAAGAGTAATTTTTACTGATCTAAAAGCCAGTCAAAACAATCGTATTAAAAGAATTGTATTGTGGTACATTCAGGTTTAATACACACAATGACATTTATCATGTAAGCAAAAATCAATCCAATATACAAACTGCATCTGCATATTTCTATGAACATCAAAATACACTTATCAAGTGTTACGACTTTTAATAGTGATAATTTACTTAATAACTGATGCAAAACTTGACAGAAATATACACTGTGGTCTTTATGAGCATGTGGAGTACCCTGCCTACTTCTGGTGAAACATACAATAGACATACCGAACCAAAACATTTTATCCCTAATTCTCAGTTAAAAAGACCTATTAGGGGAATTTAAACCTTCAACAGTTCCATCTAACACAGAGATTTAGCTCTTAAGCTTTATTAGGGTTCGAAGTTTGTTTTTCCACAGTCTTCTTTTACACATTTTCCAACGCTTTCACCTTTCTAAACTATGCCCTGCAAACTTCTGCACTGTGTGTTGCAGTAACGTTCTCAAAAGATCTGATCTGAAACCAAGAAAATCCTTAGTGACAGCCTAACAAAAAAGAAAAGCAATGAAAGTCAGTTGTGTTCCCCGCGGTGTTCCTGGATCACCACGCTTCAACTACATCTGTAACTACACATCAGGAGAAAGGGAAAAGACAAAACAAACCACACAACTCAAAAGTTTTTTGAAAGTAGCAAAAAAGGAAAAGCAATCAAGAAAAGTCTGACAGCGAAACACACCAAAACCAGAAACAAAAGGCAAAGCGCAGTAACACAACGTTTATCACCTTCCTCCCCCCTTCCCCCTCCCGTAAATTTCCTACATCCTCTGTATAATGACCAGGCCTGAAGCTAAGACCCCAAGCCGGCCTCGGATCATTAAAATAACAAAGCCCAAGTGATGGCTTTTATCCTCCTGGCAGCGCAGGTCGCGCTCAGGAAGGGGAGCGCTGGCGGTGAAAGACCTGTTGAGTGACTTCTTCACACTCGCTGCTCACAAGATGCCTCCCTCCCCCAGGCGAGGAACCAGCAAACACCCCCTCCCCGGGAAATGCCACCCTCTCTCCCGCCCGCAAATGCACCCCCAGATGCGGTAGCGCAGCCTTACCAGCCGCGTTCCCCCCGCTGCCAGCCCGCCCCGGGGAAGCTCCCGTCCCACCTGCGCCGCTCGCCCGGGGGCCAGCGCCCCGGACCCGCGGCTGGGAACCTCTCGGCATCTCCCCTCCAAGGCTGCCGCTCGCAGGAAGCCCCGCACACGCCCGGCCAGGGGAACGGCGCCGCGCTCTACTCACCCTCCCTCCGCAAGCATCGGCCGCCGCGCCCCCCCTCCTGCCGCCCGCTCCCCCGGCCAGCTGCCGGCCGCCGAAAGAGGCGACGAGCGCCAAGAGGAGGGAGCCGAGCTTCAGCCCAGGTGCCATGGTCTGCAGCGAGCCCGGCAGCACCGGGGGCGGAGGGGCTGCCGCCGCTGTGTGTGCATGCGCGCCGGGGGCGGGGGCGGGCGGGGAGGGGGCTCGGCCGGGCCCCGGCCGGGGAGGGGAGAGGGCGGGGGGGGGCCCGCCGGCCGCCTGCGGGAGCGGTAACAATGGAAGTGAGGTGACAGCGCCGAGCCTCCTGGAACCGCTTTGCAAGCTCAGGGCCGCAGGCCAAAAAGCAATCAGGCGTCGTTACCCACTGAGGAGTAAGGCACGAAACGCTGAGAGAGACGAGGGGGAGGCACAGGCTGTCACAGCACCTCAACTGCAGCAAACGCACTAAAAGTTGTAGGGAGCAATAAATATTTCAGCTTTTTTTCCACTGGAGTCTCAACAGCTAATTTTGGTATGAAACATTTTCCTCTAAAAGAAGATAAATCACATCGCTAATACATCTCAAACGCAAGCTGCTCTGATCTATCAGCGAATTATTAGCAATTACAAACCCCTTGCCCAAAATTCTCAAACTCCTTTAAGAGACACAGAATCCCAAGGCTCCTCCGAAGCACACAACAGCAGTATAAGGGAGTTCGGAAGGGACCTCAGGGGTCATTAGGTCTAACGATCTGCTCCAAGGAGTCCTAACCTCAGTCTTGGATGCGGTAGCTCAGTGCCTTCTCATACATCACTTTCACACATCACTTAATTATTCTTGAAAATTTTGATTTCAGTATTGCTATGACTAATATTGGACAAACCCACAATCCTAATGGAATAGACAAACCCATCAGTATTATAGAAGACATTATGGTTTGGATGAAAATAGTATGCAAAACCAGCACTAACCCAGTCAGTTGAAAGGAAACATGACCCGTTGGTAGTTTTTAAATTAGTACTGGTTTTACCCCTATAATAGACCTTTCCATCCTTTGTGACTATTGGCAAAAGCAATATAACAAAACTCTCTTAAACTGCTTGCGTAAGTTGGTGAATCACAGTTCTTGCACTCACAGCTACCTTTGAAAACAGGTTTGTGACTTCAGGACAGTCATAGCCCTTCATTGTGACGTGAACAGGAATTAGATTCTTGCCATTAAACACTTTCTGGCACAAATTAGAGATTAGGCCATAGTCCTTTTAAGGCTCTGTGAAGAAATGATGCTTCCTTTTGATCTCCATTTCCCCTGCAGGAATTCAGACAAAGGGAATATTAAGACTACTCATTCTATAGGTGGAATTTTACTGATTTTATGATGTTTGCTAAGGTCAAGTATATCCCAGACCAGAATTAAAGTGTAGCACATGTTTTTTCACTGCACACCATACACTCCCATCTGGGTATTCCTGCTGTACTTTCTCCCTGCGTTACTCAGAAGTGACCAAACAGGACTGAAAACTATACAAGCCCTTTTTTTTTTTTTCATTTTTTAAAATCAAGTCAGGCTGTATAAAATCTCTAAATAACTATGTCCTTTTATGCTTTAATGCATTACAAAGGACATACAGCAACACAACAGCACGGCTAAAGAAAGGAAGACATATGTACAATTTATTTACAGGACAACAATGTCTCTGTTGCCCATAACCACCCAGGACAAGCAATGACTCCCCCTTGAACACATCTCCATTGATCTGCAAACAGATCTCCTTCTAAACTACAGGGAAATCTGTTCAGCATTTTCTGTTACCAGAGCTCTAGACTGCTGGAGAAGCTGAAATTTTTAAGTGAGAACTAAGAGGAAAATTAGCATTATCTGTGCTATTGATGCATTCATCTACAAGGATTTTAATATAAATAAAGATACAGAATGAACAGCGATATTTCCTAGGTAGCAGAATAACCGAACTCTCAGCTATCACTTATTACACTGGCAGTACCCAGAAAGCAGCAAAATGTTTGATCTTATTTACTAAGACCTCAAACTTACTAGCACAAAGCGAAGATGCCATCTGACAAAATCAGCATTGATGCCCCTTTCTCTATAGTTCAGCTTAAGCTAATGACAAAATGACACATCTGAAAAAAATAAACTTTCATACTGTCACCATGTCCAACTTACTAACACAAACAAACTGATGGAATACAGAAGTATTTCACTGCTTTGTATGCATTTAGAATCATTTCCACTGAAATCTTCTGTGGAAAAGGGTGGGAGAGAGGTAGGAATCAAATGACAGCAGTTAACATTTTCAGCTAGATTCTCCAAAATGCTGCTGGCCAGTGAAGGGCAATAGTGGCTTTGGGGACTCTGCTTTTCTGTAGGCTCTTTTGTCCTTTTTTACAACAGTCTCTTGTTTCCAAATAGTATAGAACGCATAACATCCAAAAGTCATGGGTATCAATATCATGCATTCTACAGCTGGTTTTGGTTGCCACTCTACCTTCTTGCTTAAAGCTGAAAAACATATTTTTTTTCCTTCCCCTTTCCGAGCAGCTGTTCCCAGATGGAGGGGACACTGAGAACTCAGCAGTTCCTATAAAAACATGAAAACTCATGTTATAAAAAGTTCTGATAATATGGTTTAACATTCCCTACTGAACTTTTCTATCGCTCAGCAAAAATTCCTTCTTAAACTTGGAAGTTGTATACTCCATCCATACTTCATATTTCTAGCACTGAATCCCAAGAGAGACTGACCTTAACTGCAAAAGGAGTTATGGAAACAGCTTGCTTTTGGGCCAGAAAGTATGGACCAAGCTTGTAGAAGCATTCAGCTGGGTCAGACAATCACAACTATTGCAATATCACGCCTCTGTTATAGATAAACACCACTCGCTGTCAGGAAATGAGTATGAGCTACAGTGAACCAAGCAAACAGTTCGTTAACAGATCAGCAGCATCTCAGAAACCTCTTACAGGTCTGGAATCACACAGTCTCATCTCACTTTCCATAAAAGCACAAATAAGATCCTAGAACAGAAAACACACAACGTGAGGGTCTTCTGGAACTTCATCTGGCAGACACTGAAAGGCAGAAACCCAGATCTTTTGAAAATAACCACTTAGACCAAAGTGTCCCACTTACACGGGGTTGGTCTATCTATGGAATGAACATCCAGCATCAAAAGGAGGAAGAAAGATCTTCCAGAATCAAACCTTAGGAACAAAATTATAAAGTGTGAAATGGATGTGGACACTCCCACGAAGGACAGGAACATTCCCACCACTGTCAGGGGCCTGAAAAATTCTACTCTAATGGAATCGTCCATATTATAACATGGCATAGTTTCAGAAGAACTGGCTAAGCTCAAGTGAAAGATTATCAAACGGTAAGACAGTGACCCCAGGCCGTAAAACTGAATTGATATTTGAATCAAATCTATCAATTGTTATGAATATTTATCTTGTTGAAGGCAACTTCTAAATCATTAGGCCTTGAGAAATGTGTCAAAAAGTAATGAAAAGCACCGAGTTCTGAAAGGAAAAAACTGTATTACTCATTCCATTTTATAGATGGGAAAACTTAAGCAGAGAGTCATAAAGATGCCTGCTTTTATGTCTTGCACACATGCTCAAGGCTAAACCAATAATTAGATTTGGAGTCAGGAAAGACTCTGCCCCCCAGGTAAGACAGGAAAAGACCCCTGGGTATAGTGGGCTTTGTTTTTAATTTGCTGCTTTCCATAGACACACACTCTACTTCCTCAGGTCACCCAGACATCACCAATGGGTGCTTAAATAGCGTGGGCCACAGAGCCCCGGTCCAGCCTCCAGAACAATCCCATCCAACCGTCTGCTTCTATCCTGCGAGTGGCAGAGAGCACAGCATGCTGTCCTGGCAGCCAGCTGCCTCCTGCTGCCTCTAGACATTTATTGGCACTTCTGGAGTAGCTGCTGCTGTGTCCAGATGCGACTTGAAAGTGGGATTAGATGCGAGAATCCTGCTTTGACACTGGCAGCCACCACCTCTATATCCAGAGGCCTTGCAACGAGTCCTGAAATTGAGTATCCAAGTCCCCAGTGCTGGATAAGGTAGACCTTACAAAATCCCTTGTAGTGGACTGGTGGGAATATTTCTCTCCTGCTCACTTCTTATGTCACACTGTCATGTTTGAGCTTTTTGTCTTAAAGTCTCAAGTCTATCTTCAAGTATTTGGGGATGTTTTGAGGCTTGTAGAGTTCAGAGTAGGGAGTGAATGGTCTTATGACCTTTCTGGATGACCTAATGTCTTCTACAGGAAATTGCACTTAATGACCAAGGAAGTTTCAGTCCTGTATTCCTAAAGGCTCAAGTCAGCATCAGATGTAAGTTATGGTGAAAAGGAATTCACTCAAATAAACCAAACAGTCATTATATGAAAATTACCTCCGATCACCATCAAAATAACAATTTATCAGTGATCCATACAAATCTTCATATAATATTACCACTCCCCGGACCTCACAGCTCTCTCTGTCGTGCACAGGCCAACTTGTTCTGCTGGCCCAGAAAGTTTGCAGTCAAATGTCAACTCTCTGTATTTCTGTTTAGTTTTGCATCTGTTTATTCATATGAATATAATAAAGGAACAGACAGCTCAGTTCTCTGAGATTATTCAACTGACTGATGTGCCACCAAATACACTCCTCCCCGGCTCCAAAAGCGTGCTCAATTGACTAACTCCGTGGCCACATGTTGTTCCTGAGAAAAGAGGGAGCAGGGCAGGACAGCATCTTTCAGCAGCAGCCTTCTGTTACACTGCATTAGGTGTAATATGAAACTGCACTTTTAGAGAAAAGCGGATTTGTGATGCAAAGAAAATTAAAAATTGCACGGAAGAGTCATTTTTCAAAAAAAAAAAATCTATTGAATTAGAAATATTCCAAACCAACAGCTGTATTCCCAAAGTTATGTGTGGCTTATTCTTTAGCAATAATAGGATAATTTCTAATGTTCAATTTTAAAATACTTTCCTGCAATATAAACATTTCATCTCAATCAACTATTAAAAATGCAAATCAAGATCCCCACAATACAGCTTGAATAAATGTGAGAAATGTTAATAAAGTCACATTTTTACAAAAGCGTCTCAATTTTATTTCTAATCTCAACCCTTTCTTTTTACAACACAACACTTCCTATCCAGTTTGTCATTTTCCTTCTGCAGGGAAATACGGGGGAGGAGGGCAGGGCGCGGGGAACAACCCTAACCTGATTTAACAGTCTATTCTGAAATTCAACAGCATCCTGTGGCAATGTCTGCAAAATTAATCCTAGCACACTAAGGGACCCCTCACTGAGCACAACCTGCCTTAAACCCTTTCCCATTTAGCTGAGGGAGAGCTATTTGCTCAAGCACTTCAGGATGACATCATTTGTTATTTGAGGCCAGAAGCTAAGGGTAATTAAGGCAAAAGAAAATGTTTTGAAGGTTTTTGTAATTAAAATGCATAGAGACACTAGTAACAGATAGTGTTACAGAACAACAGGAACGGGGCCAGAAGAATTTTAAAAAAAAAATCTTACTATTGTGTAACTAATATGGAAGCAGATTGGGAAGCACTTTGTCAATAGCACCTCATTCTACTCCCACAAAGGGAAATACACAAACAAAAGGAAATACCAAGGCTGGAAACTGCAATATTTGTTTATATGATAGATACATAACAATATTTCAGAGAAGAGTTTTAAAGTATTTTGTAGCAGATTTACAAAAGAATCCACAGCAATTCTACAAGAGTGGGCTTAAAAAAAAAAAAAAAAAGGAAGGGCCCTGTTAGGAATGACAACTGTTGCTGGCAGCCCTACATCTCAAACAAACAAACTCAAGGTTCTTTCTATCTACAGTCTGGCACGTTCTTTTAAAACAAAAATTTGAAGCAGTCAGATATCAGGATTGATTTAGCTGCTTATTTTTGTAAAGAATAAGGTAAATGTGCAGGTAATAATAGACTGATCAAACAATGAACAAGATTTGTTAATAAGTACATAGAAAGTGAATGCATATTAATATGATAAGTTAAAATAGATAATTAGATTGTAATAGTAACAATCGCTGAAAACACCACTTCTACTAAACTGTAATTTGTGATAAAACTTATTGCCCAAGACCATATGTTTACAGAGGAAAGAAGGGAAAGATTGGATCAGTTTTCTGATTTAAACAAGAATGACGACAAGAAAAGGAGGTTTTCCTTGTAACTCACATTTCAAAAAAATATCTAGCCATAGCCAACTGCATTCTAAGGGCAATGCTGATGCCTCATTAGAATGCTTCCCTATGACTTCCCTTCTCTGTCAAAATGAATTAGAGCAATTTGCAATTATACTGTCAGAGCGCCACATCCTGTAGCACAGAACAAGATGCTGTTCCAACTCTGAAGTGAGAAAATTGCATTTCATGAATGCCTCATATCCAAATATCTATCTGGTAACTTACAAATACTTAAATCAAGAAAAAAAAATAAAGCAGACACTATCACTTTTTTTTGATTTTTACCCTGACTGAACACTTTGAAATGCAAGACAAACTGTAAAGAAACGCACAGTTTTTAAACAGCACGAAGTCATTTCTTATCTTTCTTACGTGATAAAACAATGATAAATCAAAAATCTGGTGGTAATAAATGCTTCTGCATGGCAAACTTTTGCATTATCAACGTTGTATTTATTATCACAGAAGAATTATATTAGTAGATATTGTACCAGAAATCATTCTAAGTTTTACACTGTAAGGGATGGGGTTTTAAGAATTACTGGTCACTTTGTCAAATGCTTTCTGAAAATTAATTTCAAAATTAATTTCAGAACATGTAGGACTGTAATTATAAAATCCAGCCACAAGAGGGCAAAAGCAGCCCAGCATTTTTATAGGCGTTTCTTTTCAAATAGACTGTTCTCACTGTCTCAAGATTTATGAATTTAAAGTCTGATTTAATATGAAAAAGCAAAGTGTTTAAGATGCAGCTAATATATAGCCAATAATCTTTAACGCAGAGTATTTGATCAGCTATCTTCTTAATTTCCTTAATATGGCATCATTCATAGAACTGAATCCCAGGGTATTTTGGCATATTACTATGATGTATGCAATACAATTCTAAATATTAAGAGAGTGTGTAATCTGACATTAAAATACATATATTCATTTCCATTTAATATATTAAACATAATTTGGTTATACACAGACAAAAGATTGCCTCAGAATCTAGAAATTATGGACAGGCACGTACCACCTTAGAAGTAGTACAATGACATGGACTGGTAAAATAAAAATTCAGTGTTAAAACAACAAGATATTATTAGAGAAAAAGAAGGTACAATATTTAAGTTGGTGCAAGGTTACAGATTATTTTTTTCTAAAGGTCACAATGAGATAATGAGCTTGAAACACATGCTTATATACGCAATTTAAAAATGGCAAATTCCCAAAATTTTGTAGTGATTAATTAGAAGACTAATAACGTAGATAACTTTTAATGAAGAGGACTATCTTATACCACCAGCTAGCTTTTGTCCTTTTTGCTCCAAATTGCACAAGATTAAGGAGAAGAGTGATAGACTATTCATCGGGTTCTCCAGCCATTACAGTGGCAGAGGAAAACCTGGTTTAGGAGCTGGAAAAACAAAACTGTAAATCGAAAAAGAAAGGGACGTGAATTTCCTTCTCAATCCAGGTATTTTTTTTTTTTCTTCTTTGCATTTTTTTTTCATTAAGGCACAGGCAAGGCACCAGTCTAATACCAGCACCATATGATCAAATATAAAACATACCATAGTGGTATGAAAGTCATCAGCAACTATACCACAACTACACCAAAGCCTGTATATCCCTAGACATTTTTGATCATGTTCTTGCCTCACTGCTAATAAACAGCATTCTGCAAAAACAGATACTAGAAGAAATTCAACTTACTGCTTCTTCTCAACTCAACAAACACATGATTAGTTTTCTATTTTGCTGATCAGTCTAAGAAAGCAGAACTGCATTGCTAGTACTGTGCCTTGCACACTTCACACTGTGCACAGCACTTCAGCTTTTCTGAGATTCTCTTGGTTTGGCCTAAGAAACCACTGCTGGCCCATGCCAGTGTCACCTTTGGGTGCCCAAAATGGGAAGACCGGTCATCCACATTTTCTGTCTACCCTTTCCCTCTCACATCATGCAAGTCAAGGGACTATTCCCCCACACCAGAACCTAGAACTGGTGGCTCTTCAGCAGCCCTGGATTCCTCTCCCTCACTAACAACCCTGTTTGCCTTTGTAATGCAATCAGATGGGTTCCTCCTTCCCCCGCCCAAGATGCTGAACAGCCCCAGCTCCCCTTCACATAATGATCATTACTACTTTGTCTTTTCACTGTTCCATTATCAAATAAGTGTATGAGATATTCTAATTAGCTCTAATAAAAGTAATAGAATAGGATTTTGAGTCAAGATCCGAATCCATGACAGGAGTAATAGAACATGAAATAATAATTTAGGTCAATCACCATTGTTCAAAAGTAGTTTCGAAAATAAAATACCTTATATTTCCCACCCAATTATGTAGTAGTAATTCCTTTAAAATGAAGGGACAGAGAGCATCAACCTAACAACTGATAGGGAAACTAAGACAATCCAAGGAATAATAACAATTTCTAAAAAGCTTTGATTTTATGACTACCAGTTAACCCTGAGAGTTAATCTCAACTGTTTAAGATTAGCTTAATTTCATGTTAAGGTGTTTGCAAACGATTTTACACAAGAGACTTGTGCAAGTCTCTTGTTAAATCCAGTCATATAAATACTGGATGATTTTTAAAATCATATTTCCATTTAATAATGCTATTAACATAGCATTAATCTTCTTACATACAACTATAAGTAGTCCTGGGGTTTGCTGCTTTACAAGTATTTTCAATACAAAACTTTGAACAACTAGAGAAATGTAGATGCACCCGTGCACACCAGGAATATTCTAGCATACAGTTTGCTGGTGTGCTACCTCGTTATTTGTAAGCACAGACTTGATAAACTAAATAATTGCAAAATCAAAGTTTTAAATGTCAATTTAATGAATGGTGTTCTAAATCTGGGCTTTCAATGCTAATGTTGGTAATTCAAAGACTAAATTTCAAACTATGCTTTTATATATGCTGCAGTAATAATATTACAATGGAACTTTGGAAGCATTGGCTCTTTGGTATAAATTAATTTGAATTTGCTTTTAGACCATGAGTGTAGTTCATCTTTTTTGGAGAGCTTTGGGCATCGCTGACATTTGTGGTTAGAAAAAAATTTTAAAGATAGAGACACTAATTGAGAGAAGAATAACAATTTAAATAATTATGCAGCCCAGCATCCTGATTAGGGTCACAGGCCCTGGACCCATTTCAGGAAAGCACTGCTAGAATCTTTAAGTGCCATTACAGTCAATGACAGAAGCCCATTATCAACCTGACCCAAGCCTAAATTGTAGCTGTTGACGGATGTTGACTTTACAGTTTGCCAATATTGAGAGAGAAGTCTTACAACTAGCCAGGTTTTTTGCTGGAACAGTTTTTCACCATCCTAGTAAATTCATCAGCTTATCACAGTGTCTCAGTGGAGCCAATGCAAGGACACGTGGCTGGATGTAAAGGAGGTCGTGGCTCCACAAAGCTTAAGTCAGAACAGGAACCAAAAAGACTGAGGCATTTCTGATCACAGCTCTGAAGGGTAGACAGACAAGCAGAAACACTACAAGGCAAAGTATGCAAAAGTGGAGCGGCAGCAGATTTCAGCATGCACGGTGGCCTCTCCTGACACAGTCTCACCCACTACTGTTATTTCGACTGACTGCCTAGACCAGTAACACAGCGTATTACATGTATTACCAAGGAAGCCTAGAAAGCCACATCTCACAAGTACAACGTTAGAAAATCCTGCGAAGTACAGACTAATATTTTTTTTTTAAGATGGAAAAAAAGTCAGCTATATTTGAGAAAGTGACACCCACAATTTAAACCCATGCTGGTCAAAGTAGGTATAAATGTAAAGTTAGAGGTTCTCCTTTAACTTGTTCATGCATTTACTTTGGGAAGAACAAGCTAAGCTGAGATGAAGCAAATAACACAATAATTACGCTATTAATCTTTTTGCTCCTCAGGACTATGTGTGACAGTCTTAGCACCTTACACCAATCATCCTTCTCGTAACATTTGCTAATTGAGAGCTGGATACCAGGGCTGGTGCTATTATTATTCTGCTACTATTCTACTCCTTCTCTTAAATTGCTTTGTCAGACTTCCGTCACTTGAGACAAGTTCCATTATAAGAGACATTAGGTGTATTTAGGTATTTGCCAGATAATAGAGTAAGGTTCTTAGGCATCAATCTGTACAGATTAGTCTAATCTGTTGCTGTATTGTAAAGTAGACAATAGTCTCAAATTACCTGCAATAAGGTTAAGCTATGGGCAGTATATATTTTGAGGTGAGAAGAAAAACAAAATAGAACTCATGCATTCCCAATATTGTCTTTACCAGAACAGGTAGGTATCTGAATTGGGATTCAAATTTCTCTAAAAACTGTTCCTAATGGATTTGGCTCAATTTAAAGTGCCTTATTTGACAATATTCTCTTAAGTATTTTTAAATGCAGGATACAACAGAAATTCTGTTAAATATGTTATTTCCTGAATTCAACAAAGCACAAATAATTAACATTTCAATAATGGATAAAAGTTTGTTATTTTCACACTAAAACAGGATTTCTAGGAGCAAAGTCAAACAACTGAAGATTTTAGGGGTTCTATAAAAATTAAGGCAATGAGCCCATGAAGTTAAAGACACAAACCAGCAAATACTAGTAGTCGGGTTCTAAAGTAATGCAGCTTTTCAGTTATATTTTTCAGAAAATATAGAAATGTTTTTTATTTAAACTCTTGTATCTCGATGTATCATCCAAAATATCAACTAAGGACTGAAGTCAGATCATCCTAATAGGAGACTACATATAATTAAGTTTTTTCTATCACCCCTTTTCTCAAACTTACCTTTCATTCTATAGGACAGCAGATAGGGATACAAGCATCAAGAAAAGAAGAGCAATACTTAGTTTGCTCATGATATAACAGGTACAACGGTATCTCATAAAATCCTAAACTAACTGCATTTTGCAGTATATTGCAAACATTGAGCAAAGCTACATTAAATTATCCCTTATAACAACTGAAATGTATAGAGATGTCCTAAAAAGAACACAAACTGAAGGAAAAGCAGAGCCCATTAGAAGAGCTATCAGAATCCAAAAAATTTCTGGATGCAGTAGAGACAGGCCTTTAAAATTTTAACGCCTACCTCTTCTAGAGACTATACTACATGGAAAGTAACACACCAGAAAAAAAAAAATCTGCTGTCATTTTATTATTAAACCAGAAAGTGCAAGTGAAGAGCAATCTAACTGTATTTGCACTACTAAAACACAAGAAGAATCTATGGATTTTTTTCCTCCCTTTTTTGCTATTTACATTTAGCCTTTATTAATAATGATACACTGACTTCCACGCCCTTGGTGTCCTAACCAACTTCACAGAAGCGGAGTGTCAGACTGTGAATGAGCCTGGTGGCTAAGGTATGTAGACTGAAGACTTTGGCTTACATTCTTCCCCCAGTGAATATCAAAGTACTTTGTACAAAGCAAAGCTGGTTCCACAAGAAACCTGGAAACCAGAATCATAGCTCAGTGACTAGCCATTCCGTCAGTGTGGGTTAGTTAGTCCGAGAGCTATACTCTGAATTAGATAAAAGCAATTTGAACATCATAAGCACTCATATAATTTCTTCTCCTTGGTTTCCAGAATTTTTCCTTATGTCCCTTTTTAAAAATCAGATAAAATTGTTTCATTTTTTTTACTATTGTAAACATAGTTTTGTTCAAAATAAAACTTAATTTTCAAGTCAGCCAAGTGGAAAAATCCAGTTAACAAAGCTTTATGTCTAAATTCTTTGGGATTTAATGGTTCTTTCAGATGTACAGATTAAGATATCATTTAAAGTCAGTGTTCCTGCTGAACCATCAGCCTAACACAAAATGATTTTTGCGTATATACAGCTGGGCCCACGTAGAATGTACCTGTAGTAAAACACAGGCTGAAGTCTCATTGAAGGACACCAGAACTTTCAGCAAGCATTTCAAGCTCTGCTGAACAAGGAACAGCGTAAACCTGTACTTAAAGCGTTTCCCACATCACGGCCATCAGGCGTTGGGTTTTTTGTATAAGGCTCTCCTTAGGCATATTGACTTCAGGCTCAATATTAAATATGAGGATAATTAACTTTCATGTACAGTTTGATATAAATTAATTCAACAACCTCAATTTAATGGCAATGATCTGGATACCTGGTCCCAACTGATTTGCTCCTGTGAAATGCTGCATTTTGTCATTAAAAGATAATAAGGCAACTTCCATAACTGGCACACTTATACTGACAAGAGAGGAGATACCCAAGTTGAAGTATTAAAAAGGCAAATATCCTAAATTAGTTATAATCTGATATAAAACGATTATGATTTTCAACCTCTTTTAACCAAACAATTGTTCAAACTGAACAGTCAGTTGAATACTAGACCTTCCATTTGAGATACCTTTTTCTAAAAATTACATTCTTTATGAAAACATCAATAATCTTTGTAAATAAGCTATTTAAACTCTAATGTAACACACAATCTGTTTCACGTAGCAAATTCTATTTTGCATATTGTGTATTTCAGACTTCCAACAGACATTTTTTTTTTAAAGCCATTAAGCTTTGTTGTCTTCAGTTAAGCTGCAGTAACTCACACGAGCTGAAAATCTTGTACAACCTAGGGTTTGGATTTTTTTTAACTGCAAAAATATCTAAGCTTTTCTGAAAATACTCATTAAAATATATAGGAAAAGTTCACTTTTTCCACAAAAAGTAGATTATAATAATACTTCAAGTATTTACAGTTTATTTGAATGAAAATTATGATAAACTTTCAAATCTGGTGATAAAATCATAATTAATATATCATCATTACTTAATACAAGTTATGAAAATTCCAGTAATTCTTCACGTTCTATTGTAGTACCATGACAGCAAACCATCCTTCTTTCTACTCTAGCAGGCTGGAGGTGAAAGTATTTTTCACCATGAGAAACTGAGATTCTCGGTGTGATCTTTTAAGCTTTGCACGGCGGTTCTGGAACCAGATCTAAAATTGAAAGAAAAGTCACACTTGTCAGAAATACAGCACTGTAAGCAGAGTAAGCTTTGAAACCTAAAAATATTCACACAACTTCACAGTATTTTCTGTAATGACAGTAGCTTGGAAGTTCACCATGAATTTAAAATCTGCATATGATGGCATGTAGCTACCTGCAATAGGACCAGCCTCACTGTAATTACTATAAAAAATAATATTAACTTCAATGATACTGAATCAGACCCTGGAAGATCCTGAGCATCTGTAATTCACACACAAGTCTTAAGGTGTTATTTCTTCCGCTGCTTAATTCATGGCAGCATCAAGCTTCCCATCAACCCCAATATAATACTTGCAGCAAAAGCTTAATAAACTTTAAGGTGAGGCCCAAATTCTAATGTTTACGGTGTGTTTCTTATCACATTGGACTACCTGGAAATCAATAATTAAAATCCCTGAGTAGATTTTGCTTTTGGCCAGAAAAAGACATAGACTCAAACAATGGTTCAACACATAAATGCTCTAATGATACTCTCACAAAATACGTAAACGATCATACAAATTATTTCAGTATTTCTTTCAAATTTGTTTTTCCAATATGGAGACAAGCATAATAAGCATGATTTTAAAACATGGAAGCAAATGATCAAGTTTTGCACATGATAACTAGAGATTAACAGAGCAGATATCACGGAAATATTATAGTGATGAATACCTCATCAACGCTATGGAAGAAGGATTAAGATTTCAGGAAGAATTCAATGGCTTCCATTTCACAAATCATTGAAGGCACACCACATGTATTGAGATTATTAAAATTATTGCTACTGCTGTCAAACTACTTATTTATATAACCAGAGAGTACATACAGATGGAATTACAGAAAAAAATCAAATACATTGTTCATTACCTGGATCCTGTCTTCATCTAAATCTAATTTGCGAGCTAGCTCTTCTCTCATATCAATGCCAGGGTAGGAGTTTATTTTAAAAACATTTTCCAAGACTTCAATCTAAGGAGATTAAAACACTTGTTGAATAGTTATCACTACCTTCACAGCAGTAATAAAGAAAATAAATACAAGAAACACATTAGTTTGTTCAACAGGAGACTTCTGAGAAGTGTTTGCACAATTCTGATGCCATGCATAAACACAGGTCTGCTGGAATTAGCAACATTACTGTTAATTTACACTAGATCCTCTTTATATTTCTCTCTGTAGAGCTACATCATACTGAATTAGTCAGCTGTTATAGACTTTTACTAACATTTTACTAAACTACATTGTTATTCATTTATTAAATACTGAGAAAATCCCTACCTGGTTTCTAGTGAACGCAGTTCTTGGTCTTCTACCCCTGTACCAGCTCAATTCTCGTTTGAAAGATAGCCTTTCAGTGACTGAAAAGTATTTTTCACATTTCAAAACTTTTTCCTCTTGCACTGGATTACTGTTAGCGTGAAATAATGGATTTTCATAGGAAACAACAGGGATTTGCAGATGGGGATTAGTGTCATCACCTAAAACTAGAAAAAGCAAGCAAACAAGAGCTTCAAATTACTGATTTTCGGTAGAAACATGGAAATATATACATTTCTAAAGGAGTAAAAGCTTGAGAGGTTACAAAACAGACTGCTGACTTACCTAAGTTGGTACATGCATCCATCCATGGTCTGTGAGGTTTCACAGCTGGAATGCCATCTTTTTTCTGCTCCAGTCCCAAAATACTTTCAATGGAAAACGAGCACTGTGTGGTTTTACTTTCTACAAAACCAGATACTTTCCGAAGATTCTGAGACGCTGATGCATTAGCAGCACATAGGGATGTACTTGCCATGCTTTCACCTTCAGCCAGCATAGCATGTATACTGTACTTGAATTTCTCCACAAGTCCTCCTTATAGCTATGTTGACAAGGGGGCTGGATTTGCCACGTCATTAATTAAAATCTTTTATTAGAAAGTTTTAGCATGTCAATGAAAACTCTCCCACCAAGAGGCACGAGGAGTTAATTGTTTATTTGTTTGCAAGTAATTAGCAACTAATGGTGACACTAGGGGGGCCACCAAGAGGGACAAAAAGTGTTATCTCTCCTAACCAGAACATCGACTTTACTTTCTCAAAAGAAGCTGTGCACAAATATAGTACTTCTCCTTTATTTGAAATCATTAATGTATAAAATCAGTTTTTTAAAAAAACTTTATACTCTAATGGACTCCACTTACCTAAACATAGCAGCATGATAGGAAACCAGTCAAGTAATAAGTAATCTCATTTAAGTGAATTTCCTTCCAAGGAAATTTAAAAAATAATCTCTTAATGCTATTAGGGTAATCCCGATGAAAATGCCTCTGTTTTTTCATATGCATATGTAATGGTGAACGTGGTCAATAAAACAACAATAGCTTTTGGCATAAGGCGCTGTGCAGCGGGTTGGCAATGTTGTCAAAGCTCAGTGTAATTGCCTTCCAAGTGCCTGGATTAGTTAACAGGAACAGTTGCACCAACTATTTTAAATAATTCATGCATTCATTTTTCTTATTAAAATAACTTTGTCGCAGCTTTTTTGAAACTTACCATATGTGAAATTTCCTGATCATTCTTCACAACATAAAAACAAAAGTAATAGAAGCAGTACACTCAAATTTACTGGTTTGTAATACTACATCCTTTTACTGATAGACACTCCTTCCTTCTTGTAACTTTATAACCAATAGAAATTTATTTAAATCCTACAGAGCAAACACTTTAAATGATCAAAAATCATGAGGAATGGGAAGAAAGGAGGTAAAAGTTTTGTAATGAGGTTCAAAGTTTGAAAACAGAATTCTGATTTCATTCATTATAAAGAAAGTACCAACTATAGCATTTTTATATTCAAGCTCGTCTGTCAGCCACACGGCAGTTTACACATCACATGTTCAAAACCAGCTTTTTGGTTCAGGATAACCTCTCTACAGACATTCCTCCTTTTCTTATTTTGGACAAGGCTTTGTTTTATAACATGCAAAAATGAAAACAATATGTTAATTTCAAGATGCAAAGGTTACCCCTCTTAAATAGAGCTTTTAATGTGGAGAACATGAGCATGTAAGACTATATGCTTTTAGAGGAAAAATCTAGCCCTCTATTTTTTCTTGGTTTACCATTTTCTCAGAGTAGTTTATTCTGTATAATTCGTCACATTCACATGGCTCACAACTAATATTATGGAAAGAAACAGTACCTCCACTTTGATTTTCTGTACATTTGGAACAACAAAAAGTACATCACATTTATAATCAGACCAAGACTAATCTTTAGGAATAGACAGAAGCAGGAAAATTGGGAAGGAAATGGCACAGTGTAGAATTGACAACATTGTGCTGAGGGAGATTCTACAGAGAAAAATGCAATCCAGTTGTGGCGAGTGACTTTGTGCTGTGCAATGAGGTTGTTGTCAAACAATCAAAAACGAGTGACAATGCATGAAGCGATCTTACCAAGGACACCTTATCAGCACTTATCAACAGCTCTTGAAGTGGTATCACTGTAACTGCATTGACCACCTGCAAGCTAAGCTCCAACCATCGTTTAACAGCCTCAGCAACCACGAAGTGTAGACATACAAAACAGCCATATGAACGAAACCACTGCTTGCTGGAATATTTGGTGAACTAGAGGTCAGTGGGAAGCAGTGTTAAGCAAGGGCCTTACAGCCCTTTATGTTTCAGTACAGCTGTTCCCAACAAGGCAACCTATCACCTGAACAAAGCAACAGGATTCATTTTTTTGACTCTGGGCAGTTTTTTTTGAGTATTCAGACTGCACACCAGGTCTGCAGGTTACTAAAGAGATAAGGCAAAGCCTCTTATATAGTAGTGATTGGTAGATGAGTTTTCTGGCTCTACATTCTCTACATGGAACAC
>KZ508385.1:11990-38696 GCA_002844005.1 Limosa lapponica baueri | reverse complement strand
TTAACTCTCAGCAGTGTCACTGCTCTGGTAGTACTACCATGAAAACCGAGAAACTGGTTCTTAAAAAAGTGGTTTCAGCATCAATTCTGTTGGCTTCAAAGTTTTACAGCACTAACATGACAAAACTTAAAATAACAAGCAGGGTGCTCTTGATTACACTTATAATGCATTAATTCAACGTACACGATTTCAGCTCCCCAGGCAGCAGGCCCTACCTTCACTCTGGCAAGCCTTCTCGCCCCTGTCTTTTTGAGGGTGTTTAAGGAAATATGCACAGAGATTTCTATGCATATCATAGACAGTAACTTCAAAAGAATTATAAGGACTTCACACCACCCATGAAAGTTACGATTCACAAGCACTTTAATTTTTCATAGCATCGTTGCTTTAGCTCTTGAGGGAATAAACACGTGTCTCTGAGGACACTTTATAGTTCAAGTGGTCGGTTATCCAGGAAACCTGTCCTTTCACATCAGCCTTACGTGCCTGCTGTGCAGGCCCTGGTCCAGTTTAACAACTTGGAGAAGGACATTCAGAGAGATAGGGATCAGAGAAGGGCAAACGGATGCAACTCATCATGAAGGGCTGCACGCACGCCTCCTGCAAAATTACTCATCTCTGCCGAAAAGTATGAGCCAGAGTGCTAACCCCTCGCTGCCAGGCATCACTTCCAAGGGACAGTCCTTCACTGAGAGGCATCGCTTTGAGGGGATGGGGGGCTAAAATGGACCCTGACAGATCCACCCAACAAGGCTGAATCTTGGGGAAGAGTAGGGGGATGAGAAAAGACAGACATTTATCGTGCCATCTTCAACAGAAGTTGCTGAAAAGCAACTGAAAAGTTCCGCAGCCCCTAAATGGGTGGTTTTTAAAACAGCCCACCCTGACAGGGCCATCCCTTGGCTTCTTTGCGTGGAGAGGGGCAGGGGCTGGGCACACACGCAGCCTTTCTGAGGCAGGTATTTGTCTACTCCCTCTACCTCTCTCCTTCCTCGCTACCAACACAGCTACTGGGAAGTGTGGGAGGTGTGGGATGATGGTGTGAGCCAGGATACGGTGGCTGGGCAGGGATGTGGCAGCCAAGCAGGGACAAGGCGGCTGAGGCACGTCATGGTGACCTCCTGTCCCCCGGGGCCATCAAGAGGTGCGTGCAGGAGGTGTGGGAGCTGCGCTGGGGGCTGACCAGCCTTGTGCGTGGAGGCAGGCACTGGGATGAAGAGAGTGCAAGAGGACAAGTCCCCCTCCACATCCTCCTTCCTCCGGGCCAGGAGGGGACCGTGGGCACGAGGGCGTGTAGGGGCCACCACCTTATCCCCACGCCATGTCCCGGGTAGACGCTCAGTCCCGGCAGAAGACATACTCAGTGTAGCTGGTCCAGATCTTGTCGTCGGCGGGGCCACCCTGCTCGGGGGCAAAGGCGCAGGTGCCGGTGGAGGAGCAGGCGGCCATGCGGAAGCCAGCCTCGGAGAGCCGGTCAAAGGCTTGCTCGAGGAAGTTGAACTTGAGGTAGTAGCGGGCGGTGTAGCGCTCGGGAGGGCGGTCGGGGTCGCGGCTCTCATTCAGCGTCTCCCCGAAGACCTCCTTGGCCAGCGCCGTCTTGCCGCAGACGGTGATGCGGGCCACCCGTCGGAACTTGGCATCGGCCTGTGCCTCCCGCCCGATGGTGTAGGAGCCCCGGTAGCCGATGGTGATGTAGCCCGAGCGTCGCCCGCCCGCCCCGTCCAGCGACTGCGAGGGGGTGAGCAGCGGCCCGCCCGAGGGGCTGCGGCTGGCGGTGGGCGACGGGGCGGAGGCGGCGGCTCCCCCGCCGCCCCCTTCCAGCGGCTCGGCCTCCAGGTACCCGAGGAGCGCCGGCGGCGGCGGCTCGTCGGCGCAGAGCGAGCCGTCGCGGTGCAGGGCGGCGGGGCGAGCGGCGGCGGCGGCGACCCGAGCCTGAGCCAGGCGACGAGCCAGGTCGGGCAGCTGGAAGTACTCGGCTTCCCGCTGGAGGCGGCTGCGCTCGGGGAAGTGCTCGGGCAGCACCAGCTGCAGGTCCCGCAAGTAGTCCAGGATGTAGCGGAAAAGGAAGCCGTCGCGGTCGAGGAAGAAGCGGCCCTTGCTGTCCCGGGGCAGCTCGCTGGGCTGCTGCTGCGAGAACATGCGCCAGAGCAGCGAGTCCCGCACCGAGACCACGGTGCAGCGCCGCGTCACGTACACCTGCCCGCCCACGTTCAGCTCCACGATCTCCGGGAAGGACGACCAGCCGCCCCTCGGCGGGGACGGGCCCTGTGGCGTGCGGCCGGAGGGGGTAAAACTCAGGGGGGGCTGCGGGACCGACCCGCGCGCCCCGACCCCGGCACTTCAGTTCGCTCCCCGGCTTCTCCGAGACGTCTTTTGGCCGGCAAGAACGCCCGTTCCATTCGCCCCGAGGTGCCGGAGCGGGGAAGCGGCGAGACGCTGCTGCCCCGCCGAAGGGAGCCGTGGCCGTCCCCCGGCTGATCTTTTCAAAGGTTGCCCAAACCCTCGCTAAGTCAGACCCCCCCGGCGAGGTAACCGTGTCCCCCTCCCTCCTGTCGCCTTCACAAGGGGGAAACGCGAGCGTGCGGTGCAGCCCTCACCCGCCTCACCCGGGTCGCCTGCCCGCGTCTGGGCTTGCAAAGACACTCTCGCTACGGGGGATTTTAAGGCCCTTAAGGACCCCGTGAGAACCTCCCGCCGATCCCCATCCCCCGCCGAGTGGCGGCGGCAGCGCCGTGTTGGGGACGCCCCGCCGTCGGGGCTCGGTCCCTGGCTGGAGAGGACACCGGAGCGGATGGGGTCCCCTCCAGCCGCCTGTCAAACGGCACTTTCACCGTGAGAGCCTGGCTCCTCGTGTCTGCGTGGATATGTGTGTAATTGGGTGCCCTTACAGCTCAGATTTAATTTGGATTAATTAGGTACAACGGGATCTGCGTGAAACATAAGCACCTATTTAACATGCGTTGGCAGAGAGCATTTAAATTACGTTTCAGGCTTTTGCTTGAATTTCATCTACATTTCTGTGTCTCTTTGCAAGCAACAGCAAAGAGATGCTGCCTCAATGCGCTCAGTTTCTCTCCTCTGGGAGTTCAACTGTGATTTCTTCCTCAGGAGAACAGCTGAAAGGATAGGAAGACCTGAGGAGTATGAAGGCAACCGTCAATGCCTTCCTTTCGTAGGGGTGAAAGAAGCCCTACCTTGCTGCAAATTCCCTAATGCATTAGGGTCCATGAAGTAGAAGTCAAAAGATGCAGAGGCAGGGGGTAAGAAGTCCTTCAAAAATTGAGAAATGGGAGAGGAAGGAAAGGCAAGTTAGTTCTCAAGAAGCAAGCTAAGTTTGCCCAAGAGAAGAAGAGGAAGAAAAGGGAGACGAGGAAGAAGAGGGGGAGTTGAGAAATAGAAGTTTTGAAAAGGGAAGATAAAGCAGCACGATGTGTCGAGGGAGAGCTGACAGAGAGATGTTTTCATCTAAGATGATCGAGTGAGCTTGGGGCACCAGGCACTCGGAAGTTACAGGAGTTAATTTTGAACCAGACTAAGAGTAGGGTAGCAGAGATGCGGAACATTACTTTTCCCATGTGGGAAATCCAGCTGCCAGGATTTTGACCACCAAGTATTTTCGTTTGTGGGAGCAAAATGGCAAAGTAGGTTAATCTTATGTTTTGCAACAAGCAGCTTGTTTCTCTCTTTCTTCTTTCTTTTTTTTTTTTTTGAGAGGAGTAGGAGAGAGGTGACGTTCTAGAAGATCAGGGGAAAATAAAATAAAATAAAATAAGCCTGAATTAAGTTGGTTTGCTACCCATTTAAACATCTGAGTTTGTTGCTGTAGAAAAAAAAAAAAGAAAAAAAAAAAGGAAAAATAATGTGACTTATCTGCTAGCACAGAGGGAATCTTTGTTTTTTTCCCTTATACTATTTTAGGGTCAATTCACCAGACTAAAAGCACATGAAATTTTCACATTGTGCCTTGCTGGTGACAGCTTCATGGAGTTGCTTTTACCTTTCAGTCTCTCAATGTGGCATCGCCCCCCACGTCACCCTGCTCCCGGCCATACTTAGCAAGAAGCCACCTCGAGAGCCACCCACAGATTCGTATTTTAAACTCCTCTTCCCTAGTGTGGGCTCTCCATCGAGAGCACTGTGATTAAACTGTGCACCCAGAAGATGAGATCATATCATGCTCGTGCGGGCACTTATTCATAGCAGAATTTGCAGTGGGAGATTTTGTACCAAGCAGCAGGTGAGCCTTACCAATGCTCCTATATATATATGTATAAAAAGGAATGTTTAATTCATCTGGTGGTTAAACGTAATTTCTCTGGCATTAGGTGAGTTTTAATGTAGGTTAACAAAAATAGCACTAACGTATTCAGTAGACTTGAGCTTTTTACTTGCCTTCAGCTTAGTTGGATTTGAGACCACACTTTGTAAGACCTGAGCTTAATGGATCTTCCAGCTCATGTTTTCGGAAGCTTTGCAGACGAGTAAGTTACACTGCTCCTTCAGACATCGGCTCTCCAGAGCTTTATCTCCCCCTGCCAAATGATAACGACCCACTGTGCTCCTGGGCAGCACCATATGATGTCCAAAGCCAAGCAAATTATAGGGGATGGAGGGGACACAGCTGTAACAAGATTCTCACTTGGGCCACTGTCCCAAGTCTTTCTTTAGGGGCACAAACGGATCCGTCTCACTGCAGTGTCCAATGTGCCAATGGGTGAGCTGACCCCTGACTTGCCTTCAAAAAGAGAAGGAGGAACCTTCTCCTGGGAAGATACTGTTCATACAGCCTGTTCAACAGTCCTGGGCAAAGACCCAGCTTGCAGTGTTTGTCTCTGAGATCGCTGTCATTTTCTGGGCTCAAAAACATGCCCAGCACTGAAATATCTGGTTTGAAGCCACCACTCTTCAGAAGAGTTGTCTTCTATGGGCATCTTACTGCTGCTTTGTGCAAGCGAGGATGCTTTGCTTGGCTGCAAGGTTATGGTTATTTTAACTTATTTAACATTTTTTTTTTCCCTCTTTTCACAAAATATTCAATTAGTTCCTTCTCTGTTTCCTATCTCTTTTCATTTGGATACATCTGTCTCCAGTGAGGAGAACTGGACTTCATTTGGGGGTATTAAAATGGGTAAATATATCAACTGTTTTTACTTATATGTCAGTCACAGGGTTGCGTAACACAGTCATAATCTCAGTGTTTCATTTTTATGTTGTGTGGGAGACAGTGAAATATTAGTACATGTAATGTTCAAGGCTGCCACAGAATGTCTCGTTAGGCACACACACCCCATAAAGGGCATTAAATATTAAATATAGTCTAACGGACAGCCTAGGCTTTATGACAATAAATGTGTAGTTGAATTTCTTTGACTGTGCAATGCCACGACATTTCTGAGCAATAGCTCCCTCAGATATGACAGTCATATTTCAGTATTTGCTGTTAGTTGCCTACCAGAACTAGGTACGTGTTGGGTGCGTGCTGTCTTCATCTGATGGGACCAACAGCTTTTCTTCTTTTAATATTTTGAGATGTTTACACTGGTTTGGGGGTATTTCCTTTTTTTCTTTTTTTGGGGGCGGCTTGGGAGGGGGGGAATCTTTTGTTGTGTCAATGTTTAGAAAGATGTTTCCGTCACGATGGGATGAAGAATGACCCCTTATTTTACATTTTGGGTAGCCCACCCACGGATGGACCAGGTTTATTCAGGGGGGACGATTTCCTTCACAAACCGTAGAGGAAGGGCAACACCTAGTGGGAGTAAACCCACATTGCAATTAACAAAGGCAAAGGGCTCCGAGGTGTTGCCAGCCCGACCCAAGAGCCATAATAAAGAGAAAACTGTACCTTTTCGGTCACAAAAAGTAGATGTAAACTGTTATATTACTGTATTCAACTTATTCCTGAGAAGCTTTACAAAGCAACAACACATTTTATCCCTGTTCTGAACTAAAAGTGGTGGTTAGCATTTATTATTTCTTCTTTCAGTCTATATTGTATGAACCAGTATGGCTTAGAAAATGCCTAATGAAATATGAATGAATTTCTTGAATGTTTAGTACAGAATTCAGTGAAAGATTTAGCCTCCTGCATAAAACCAACAAAAGGAGTTAGTGATCTAAACTGAACTAGAGGCTCAAATATGCTCATTTCAGCTTCACAATCTTGCTTAGAGGATGCAGGAAAAAGAGTATGGTTAGCCCCAGAGCAGAGTTTTTTGTCTAAGAGTTGGGAACTGTTCCCATTTTTGGGACTCATATGCTCTCTAAAATGTGTGGAGTTCCATAGGTTTGACAGTGAATGGATGGCTACTAGATGAAACCTTTCCCATTTCTGAATCACTGCGCGGCGTGAAATTATTAGGATCAGCGTTATACTCAAGTGATACCAAGTAATGTTGCCAAAAACTTGAATTGAGCATTATTCCACCCAAAGACACTCAAGTCCTTCTAAAGAGAGTGCTGTCTCTCTGCAAACTCAGTCTTGCGTACGGTATATATCTGGACAACACAAATACACAAATTCATAGATTTACATATTTCATGTGAATTGTAATGAATATTATCCATGAAGTTATATCTGATAATATCTGTTAACAGAGATTGTTTTGCCTGTGCGTTTGCATATACAGTTGAATATGTTTAGCTAGGACTGCGTGTTCTAGGAAGTCCAGCTGCTATGAAAATGCACATGTTCAAGCATGAGTGATACTGAAGAATCATAGAATAATTCAGGTTGGAAGGGACTTCAGGAGGTCATCAAGTGCTCAAGCACTTTCCTCCTGCCAGTGTGATACAGACGTTACTCTGAATAATTTTGTGAGGGCAGTACTCTGCAGAGCCTGGGGGAGAGGGAGGGAGCGGGAAGGGGACAGCCATTAGCTGTGTATTCCATGTCCTTGGCCAATACAGAGCTGCAGAGTGTGGCTGAGAAACATAATCAAGTAAGCAATTAGTGAGGTTCAGAGCTGTATGCATTTCCTTCAAGCACCTTTGTGAAAATTGGAAGACAAAAGGTACCCTCTCAATGTCATGGTGACACACATTTCTGCCTCAATAAAGAAAAGCATTTGGAGGGGACAACTTTCACATGCATCTTGAGCGTCACTGGAATTGGAGGACACAAAAAAAGAGGCATTTGGCCATTTTATGCCAAATGTGGAAGTGCCCCCAGCTTCTTCTTTTCTAGTGATATCTAGGAAAATGTGATGCTTGATTTTCCATTTCCCTGCTTTGGTTAATTATCAGGAAGTTACATCTCTGTCTGATACCAAAAAAAGCAGAAGCGATGTCATTTTGTAATATGTAGTGGTGCGGTATTTTACATGCACAACACGTGAGGATTTTCTCCTGTGCTAAATTACTCATAACCCCTATGGAGCAGTTTTAAATCAGGGTTCTTTTGGTGAGCCTTGTCTCTCTGAAATTAATCTTCCGTATCTCTGTGAAACGTTTCATTCACGTCTTCAAATCTTCCCGTGGCGATTTTCCTATCTGTGAATAAGAAACATTCGGACCCAGCTTCTGCCGCAGCAACGACAGGAAGACAACCAGACCTTTACAAACGTGAGTGGAAACTACATCGATCTTCCACGTTATCCATCAGCGTGGATCAACAGCCTTGCGCCCTCTCTTAGAATTTGACAGTATGAGGATTCAGCAAAAGAGCTTCACCTAATAGGGAAAATGCAACTCATTATCTAGCTAATTAGGATATCAAAACCAGCCTCTACTCCCACTTCTTATCAGCCTGCCTTCCTATAGGGCCAGGCAGGTTTTAGTGGGGAAAAGCACTTTTTTTTTGGAGGGAGCTACAATCAAAAGATAAGAGCATTGGTTTGCAGAGGAACAAGTTAAGAATCGTCCCTAAGTCTGTTCCTCTGAGAAGCTAATGACAAGGGTGGTATCCTTCCTGGGCAGGAACTCTTATCCGAGAGAAAATGTTTTTTTATGAAATTTTCAAAAATTTAGAGGTCTTGCTTATACCCTTTTCTTACACAAATGTGTTTTAACAAAACGTGTTGATATAATTATTCTTTTCAACAGAGTGATTCTTCAAAGCTAAAATAGGTAATAATAATGTCATTGATGATTGTTTCAGATTTATATATTTGCTTTTCCGGTGATTATTGGAGGTATACTATTCACTAATCTAGCACTTTTGAAAATCATACCTGTGGTCAGTGAACTGTAATTAATGCATTTGCTTTTGCTTTCTGCCACTGTGTACCAATGCAAGCTGTGCTTAACCAATGTTAACTCTTTAATTAAGATTAAAATAAACAAATGAAATGCAACGATTCATTTTGACAGACTCAGAAATTGAATGTTCTGCTTTGTTCTCTTTGCATCTTCTTCTGTTGAAATAAATTTAAAATTCCTGTCATGTTTAATAGAAGAAACATCACAGTCCTTACCAGGGGTTCTTACAGCATATGTAAGTATGAAGGGGGTGAAAGCCATTAGATGAAAGCCCACAGCAGGCTCTCTAATATAGATAAATTGGCAAGTGATTTTCTACTACCTGAGCTTCATTGGCTACCTAAGAAAACCATGTTTGCACTAGTTTTTTTTTTTCTCTGCTGAGACCTAAGCTCATATCCTCGATGGTAGAACCGACCGTTTTGGTGTCAAACCCTGCTTGTTTCACAAACAGTTGTTTAACAAGCGACATTAAACTGTCAAGGAATGAACGCCTTCACAACGCCTGTATAGTGTTTCACAGTCCCCTGCTTGCTCACGTACCCCCAGGGTACCAGTCTTGAAGGATGTTTTGAATACAGTAGATGTGGTTCCAGCTTTCTACTGGGCTCCACAGTGAAATATCTGTCCACCAGACTTCATCATCTCTTGACACAGACTGAAATGAAATCAATGAAGTCTCATTAGAGACTCGGCGTTCACCTTCTGACCTGGAAGATGGAAAACAACTTATATACACATAACGAGAGAGACCCCTGCATGGAGGGTGCAGCTCCACAAGCCCTTAGCTGCTCTAGGCTTCCTGGAAAATATCCATTCTGTCAGGACCTTGCCAAAGTACGTGCCCCTGATGGCTATAACTAGAGTTCATGCCAGTGGGGACATCTGTGCATGAAGGCTGTAATTAGATACTCCTGCAGGCAGCCTATCTCAGCTGTGCAACCCATGCCAGAATGAGACGCTGGAGCTCCTCTTTGCCGTAACCCTCCCTGACCTGCCACATGAACTAACGTGTCATGGAGAACACATTTCTTTTCACTTACCTGGTGGGGGAAATTATTTGCTGCCTAACTGCCAAAAATCTCTGCCTAGGGAGTGAAATAGCAGAAGTCAGCCTCTGCTGGGGCCAAAGTTGAGTTTGCCAGAACATTTCCTTCAGCCCTCATCCTCAGCAGTGCTTCCAGAACTTCTCCTACCTGTTATCCACTGCATAACCCAACTTGATTTTCTGCTTGGACTGAGCCAAGCTTGAAGAAACTTGGAATCAACTTCATCAGGTGTAGCTGATGGTTCCCCAGCTTCCTGATGTGCTGTGCTAATTAGAGATCACTGCCCAAAGTAATAAAAAACAGCTGTTTCTTACCTGTGAAGAAAAACTGAGAGTTACTGCAGTGCATTTGGAGGTGAGTTCAATATGGCTGTCTTCCTTCTTAGAAAAGTTTACTGCATGTATTTTGCTTTTTATTTGGAGAGCCCTAAATAGGATTTAATTAATGCCTCTAGAAAATTCTGAATGTGCTTTCCTGTTTCAAGTGTTTACATAGAGGGATTATGACTCTGCTTTGTAGGGATATCCTGTAACATATCTTGTCTACAATATCTGGGGGTTTCAGTCATGTATGTAAGTATAAATAATACATTATTACTAAAAATGAATATATCAACAGAATAAATGTTTGAGAGACTGTCAGGACATTTAAGAAATATATGGAATGAAGAGTGTAGGTGTTTAGATTTAATGAAGTTTTAATGAAGCAAGTGTCTGACTTCACAGATAAATCATAGCCACTTAATTCCAGCAGCCTACAGATTCTTTAAGCCCTCAAAAATACAGGAATTAGATTTTTAAGAAGCTCTCCTTTCTTTGTATACTTGCAAGCTGTTGAAAAAATAGAGATAATTTATGAATTATTTATGAACTAAGCACAGAAATTATCTTTTTTGTATCAGCAACAAGAAATGGCAGAAATATATGCCATCAAGTTTTGCTAGCCTGGAAAGAGTTGTGCCTGTGCAAAGGAAATTATTTGTTTGTTTTCACCTTTTAATTTTTTATGTGTGTTGTGTATGTGCAGTTTTTGCCAAACTGCTTTTCTCAGAAAATGAAAAGCTTGTTTGTATTTTTTAACTGCCTGCCTTGAGTCTAGATTGTATCAGAACTGGGTCCCCTAAATAAAATCCTTTCAAATAAAACAAGCAAAAAAAAAAAAAAATCTGTTCATCTCAAGGGGGCTAAATCACATAGAAATAGGTTGAGATTATGGGATGGATCTTAGTGTAGGGGGAGCTTATCTGAGAGGCAGGCGATAAGTGTAAAGCCTGCAGTCATAGTGACAAAAAAGGCTTCTGGAATAAGAAAAGATCTCTTTGTAAGTCAAGACACTGTCTGTCACTGACAGTCCGAAAAAGGAACAAATTTAAATTGTCAAGCATAAGGCTTGTTAAGAGGGAAGAGGAGAAGGGAAGAAATGAAATATATAGCTAAGGAATAGCTAAATAAGTACAGAACAATTATTTCTGTATTTTATGAGCTCTCAAGGTCATATTTTCAGTATTTTAGAGGAGTACAGAAGCTTCATAACCACATGTTTAATACTGTATACAGATAATAAGTGTGGTTATTCAGACCCATTTGACTTTAAACAGTAAAATATTTATCAGTAACATACCCAAGTCACCTCTCTTCTTGCCCTCACAGCCTCTTCCTTAGGTCAGGGCTGAGGTTGCTGTCCCCTTGATTTCTAGTGGAAAAAGATGATGTTTGGATCACTGCTGGTTGACAACAGGAGATGTACTAGTAGGACATGTTCTGTTTATTTTCTCCAAGAAAGCTCTACCTTCTTCCTTTTACCGTGCTGGTGCTTTTCTCCATCATCCAGAGTGAATATATTCAATGCACCTGTTTGAATATGCTTTTTCCTGGTTTTCTTTTGGGTTTTTTTTTTTATGCTTTATAGCAGAAAAAAATGTTTGGGAAGCTAGAGGAAGTGCTTACCTACAGCCCTAAGAGTTGGCATCTCTGCAGATACAAGAGGACAGATTATCAACAGTGTCAAATTAACTACACATCATGTGTCCAGAGCAGGGGTCAGGAGTAAGACAGACTGGAAGAGAAGATGAATGGTGTGGAGAGGGTCTTCTGGTAGCTATACAAAGGAGAAATATTTGTAACTACGTTTAGTATTAGTAATTGTATTACCCACAAGAGCTCTTCAGAAGCAAGCTGGATACATTCCAGCAATATATATTTGATATACCATTTGGGAAATGTCAGGCTGATCTCATCTATAGATATTATAATGACTGACACTCTGTAAAACTGATTTTACAACCACTGCCCAAGTACTTTTTCTCTGCTTCATATAATTTATTCTTCTGCATAAAACCTTTTTTTTCTCATCCACTGAGCAAAAATGGTTTTGCTGGTATTGTGCTTTCTCTGAAGAGTAAAATTCAGTTTACTAATCTCAGCTGGGTATTGTCAGTAAGCTTATTGAGCATTTAAACCTTACAGATCACAGCAGCTTGAGCTAACACCTGGTTTGTTCCATTCACCGGCCCTCCACCTTATTTTGAGTGTTCTTGCAGGATTTAAACAATTCCTCTTCTATATAATATTCAGCTTACCTGGAGCACAAGTACTAGGTTCTAGAAGTGAATTTATGACACTGTAAAGGTTCTTGGTTGAGGACACAAAGCTAATTAGCAGTCTTAGCCACACGATTCCCACTTACATTAATTGGAGCTGTTTGGCTAAATCTTGGATTAGATCATTCCAACTGAAATATTCTATTCCTATTCTATTCCTATTCTGTTCTCCTCAGCTTTGAGTATATCAGCCCTTGTTACTATGCAAGTCATACATCCATCCATACTTCTTCTGGCAAACTTGTGTGCAGGAAAGCATAGTTAATTTAATTCATTAATCCCTACCCCTAAAACACAAACACCTATCACCTGAGCTAGTTAGACAGTAGGTAGTTTTGTGCTCTTTCCAGCTGCTGTATCAGAGTGAGAGACAATATAGCCATAAATGAATGTGAAGTCTGGATATGTTTTGTCTGCTAACACTGCATGAAAAAGCACATATGTACTAATTTACCCCATATGTTTTTTTCTTAAGTTCTCCTTTCCATCCTTGTGAAGTTTGAACTTCATAGTAGGTTACTACCCCAAATTATATTCAGATGATTTCTTGATTATTTTTTTTATTGTTATTATTTTTGTGTGTATGTCATGTGTTTTAACTAGTCTGGGAGTATCATGTTCAATGTCATAATTTGTCATTAGTCATTCATAGTAGTTTTCTTTAGAAAGAACTCTGAGTACGTTCACAGTGCTTTGGTTGGGCAAACGTCCTAGCTTGATGCATCCAAATGAGGGCCTGGTCAAATATGCCTCAGTCAGGAAGTGCCAGGCACCTGGCTGTCCGGGAGGCAATGCTGTTAGTCCCTTTCTCACAGCTGATAATCACGTCTGGCTGTGGAAATATTCCTTTGCTCCACTCATGTTCAATCCACAAATGCTAGAAGCTAACCTGTTTGAATTTGCACTGGAGAAGGAAAGAAGTATATTCACACACACTTGTCTCAGTCGGCTTTTTTTCTGACACCCTGAAGAGTTTCCAGGCATAAATAAAAATTACTAAAATTACTAAAGGCAGTAATAGAGCAGGACTCAGGTTCAGGGATTTGAATGATTTATAAGCGAGGACTCTAACAGGGACAGAAGAATGGGCTTATAAAGCAACATTAATACATACTGGGTAGCGAAGCAGTAGGCAGCTTGACTTGATAAGCAAGGATGATCCTGATTCAAAGCATCAGAAGACAAAGTATGAGCAGGTTGTAATGCCTCACTGTGCCAAGTGCTGTTTTTAATGTGAAAAGAAATTTTCTTTAGCATCTAGCATGAAGAAGTGATGTTCCAAAAGCCAGAAAGCAGAACTTTCCTGGTGGAATCCACATGCAAATGTAGATATAGAAGTTGAAACTTTGGCCTCTCTCGACTTGGTGGCAAAGTTCCCTGCGGTTTGAGCCAGGATTTCACCCAGCATGCGTGACTGGACACACTGTATGCATGCCTTCCTATATATGCTTCTTTTTTTAATCTAAGTATTTTCTAGGAGAATAACTGACATTTCATTTCCCAAACAGTGCAGTGAATTTCCTTCGAAATTCACATGTGCTTTGTTGTACGACAAAATCACCACCCCTTTGGCAGCTTCTGGCAACATTTGCAACTCAGTAGTTAAATCACAAATTCTAATCAAATTCTTTAATAAAGTGTCATTGAAGGCTCCAGGGTCACAGGCTTAAAACCCCAGTGTAGTTTCTTTAGCACTGACTTTATAGTGACCTTAGAATTACCCCTCGCTGGTCAGGTCTATTTTGCCTGAATTAATCTCAATGAACCACGTTTCTTGCTTGCCACAAACATCAGCGCCCCATTCCCACAAAGCTTTACAGTATCAGCAGTAGCTATTAGCTTCTGCCAATAATATACCATTTTAGCACTACAAATGCTGTCATAGTTTCTATTATGACCTTAAAATAGTAACTCTTTAAGTGCATTTCTGGTAGTGTTTCTCAAGGACAAAACTTCTAAGACTCGGGCTAATAATTTCAGGTGTATTAGGACAGGTGATGTAGAAAAAAATGAAAATATATGCACCATCACTTTTAGCTCATGCGTTTTAATATGAATTTGGTTTTCTTCAGTGTTATTTTTTTCTATCATTATTATTGTTTCTATTATTCTGGCTAACGTCCATCATACCTTTCTTTAAGGACAGCATTGTTAATATAAACCCTTAGTCTGGTGAGGTGCTGATTGCCTATACTTTCAGTAAATTCCTAACAAAACTCTTTGCACTGAACTAGCCAAAAGATTAGCATTTAACTAGCATTAAAGCCTGTGACTAAGCTGCAAAACAGGTGGCAAAATGGCTTGTTTTCTTTTTGAAACTGTGACAGGAGAGTAATGACAATTATTTTATTTCCTGATGTTTTGTGAAGCAGAAACTTGGTATTTAATTTTATGGTAGGGTTTTTTTAACTATTAGTTTTTTGTGGGTTTTTGTTGTTTTGTGTTTGGTTTGTGTTTTTTTTTAAATTTACTTGTGTTTGCCCTCGTGGGAGTGAGAGCCATGTGCCCAGGAGCAGTAGGTGGCAGTGCTGTCTCTGCTCTCTATTTTTAAGGCACTGTGGTACCACAGCTCGAAGAAGCCATTTCATGAAGAATTTTTAATAGGATCGTCTAGGTTGGATGGGACCTTTAATAGTTCAGGTTCCTTCAAAGAGAGGCACTTCTGCTTATGGGCAGTGCCAACTAGCCTCATCAGAGTGATGTGAACTTTTCCTCTAGTCTCTGAACAGAGTCATTCTCCTTGTGAAATTTCTCCGAGTAAAGCACATAGCGTTTGCTCCAGTGTACATAGCCAGGAGTATAGGTACTTTATATATATAAATATATATAGCAAATAGTTCATTACTTTTATTTTTAACCCAATATTTATTTACCGAAAAGTTGGACGAACTGTGTATCTTCACTGCTGCCCTTGGTGGCCTTCACTGGGAGGCTCAGTTGCCATCTCTTCTGAGAGGATAAAGAAAAAAAATGGTATCACTGTTGTGCAAGTAGAAAATTGTTCCAGAATCATGTAGTTGATTAGCTATCACTTTTATTTCAGCTCTTTTCTCAGCAGTAAATACAGTAGCAGTGTCATTGACAGGAGCAAACACTACTAATGCAATAAAGGCTAGTGCTTCACCATGTAACTAGAAGTTCTTCAGGGAGGCAGTAGGTGGGATGCTTGGCCAGCCTTTGTCTTCTCCAGGTCTGCAAACTCTGTTTACAATCCATGGCTCTGAGGTCAAGTGAGTCTAGCTGGCTCATGTCCACTGTGCTAATGACTCAGGAGCAGGTTGTCTTGCAGATAGAGGTAACTGAAATGTTCCAAATAAAGAGCCAAACCACAAGACAAAGATTAAGCAATGTAGACAATCAGGTGTTCAAAAACCAGAGCTCACCACCTCACGCTCTTCTGTTTATCAGTATAGATAGGCCAAACGGGACACGTGCTACCTGCAAGGAGTCAGGGCAGGACTGGAGGAGGAGGGGAGCATGACAGCATCTGCCTTAATTTGTTGGAGAGTGGTGGGGAAAACAATGTCTTGTTGCAAACACATGGTGGAGTAAGCCACAAGACCAGGCCTTTGTGATCAGTGTGATGATGTACATCAAGTGGTGTCATCCTTTCTTTTTCCCTTCTTTTTTTTTTTTGCTTAATTTGAATGACCAAGACAAAAGCAGAACCAGTAAAAACAAGAAATGTCATCTGTGTGGCCTCTGTTGTCCTGCGAGGACTCACATAAAGAATGAATTAGGCCTCTGGAGTTCAAGGAAATTAAGTGAGATAAAAGGCAAGACTATAAGCTGGGAGAATAAGTGAAGTAAAATATTTTTCTTTGAAAGGATGAGATGTGAATCACCGAGGTCAATAGTTTCAAGACATTCTAAAACTAGATGCCTGCATAATCATCAAAGCATTTCTGTAAGCTTATTTATTATATAAATGTGGATTTGATTTTATCTTTAATTTGGACACCTCGAATGGGACATCTGAGTTACCTGATGGGCAATATATTTGATGCAGTGTCACCAAAATAAAGAAAATCCCTGTCTGTTTAACGTTAGACCCTGAAAAGACATACCCATCAAGCTGGAAATGCTCGGAAGTTCCCCCTGAGATTAATCTTAAAATTTATTCCTGTTAGTAAGGATGCCATATGAAATGCCACTTTCAGAAGGGGTTTGGATGAGAAGTGGTATTTTGGTGAATCAGATGAGGAATTAATTCCTTCTGTAAGGGCAGATGGAAGTGGGAGAAGGAAATGAGCAGAAGATATTGACCCAAAAGTCACTGCCAGGACTGAGAAAAGGGAGATTACTTGTGCATCATCTTGCTTTGGACTCATAAAGTAGATGGGCTGCATCTGGCAATGGGGCAACAGGCAGCATCAGCACAGATCAGCATTATCTGAGTGAAATTAAATTAAATGAACACACACACACACAGAGGCCTGGAGGAACTGCAGACCCCTCTTCAGGATTTTGTTAGCATTTTTCTCTTTCCTATTATGTGTCAGTTATTACTGCCCTTCCCATTGAATTATCCCTATGATAAAAATATGCCTCTCGTCAGTCATGCAATTACAACCATCTATCAGACTGCTGAATAAGGATCACAATGGCTTTAAAAATGTGTGACTGACAACAAAACTTCAGAGCAAAAAAATTCATGAAGCCCAGCAGGGAGAAATAAGGGAGAGTCCCGTCTAAGGTAGAGGAACGAATTATTTTATGATGTGTCTGCAAACTTCAACATTCTCATGCACAAACAGAAACAAGATGCTAATGTTGAAGGGCAGAATGAGGAACAAGTTAAAAAATAAACGATGGTACATGTCACAAGAGGTTGTCAGTGCAGCCTTCTGACTAGCTAGTTCACAGAGGCAGTGAGGTCTTTTGAAGTTTCCTCTCCCGCTTTAATCAGTCCCATTAGAACAAGTAGATCCCAGCTTCAAAGGTAGCAGGGCTTGTCAAAGAAGAAAGCTGCCCACTCCTCAAACTGTGGATGGCAGCTCTATGTCCCACAGTGGTGGTTCCCACGTGAGGCTGCACAGCATCGGCAGGGTGGGCATGATTACACAGCAAGTTCTGTGCTCAGATTTCTTTGAAGGGCTTACACGCTCTCCCGAAGTTATTATTGATCCTCTCCATTAGACAGGACTTCCAAAGACTTGAAAAGATATTCCATAAAGCATACCTCTTAGCTTGATCCCTCACTTGTAAAGTCTAGATGAATTCACAGACTTGCTACATTTGAGCTGTTTTGTCTAGTTCTTTAGATACCAAAGTTTTATTAATTAAAGTAGTTGGCACATTTTCTTAATAAATGCAGTAAAAACATTTTTTTTTGTTCTGTTCTTCCTACAAAGCTTTTCCCAGGCCTTCCCTACAGTAAAGGGAGCAGAGAGTTTTGTATGGGAAAGCTGAAGTGTTTAGTTTGTCCACAAAACACTTCACTAGAGAACATCATTGATAATGGCATTTATTGACTATGGGGAAACAGAAGGTTAAGTGCATTTCAGTGTTTTCCAAATCTAATTCATTGATTCTGCAACCTGTTATTTCTGGAAAAGTTTTCCAAAAACAAGAAGGAAAAAAAAAAGTCCTGAATACAACACATCTCTCTGCTTCATTTTAGCTCCAGTTTCACGCTTCCGCAGTTTGAATGTGAACATCACTTATTTCAATAATAATTTGCTGGTTTTTATACTTTTCTTCTGATATAGTAATTAATATCTCAGTGTACACGTTTCCCAGTTTGTGACCCTACTACTTCCAGTATTCACAACTGAATTTCTGTCATGCTTAAGCAAGTACTTGCAAGTGTTGCAATCCCATTTGCGGTCTGAACCATAAGCCCGGGAATCACCTCTGAAGTATGACTTATCCTCATGAGTTTTTTTTTGTGGTATATTTAGAGGCCAGCTGTGCCAATCTAGGAAGTTTTCCAGAATACAAAACAGATCATGAGCAGTATGTCTGATAATGTGTCTGTGGGCAGTGCGTTCACGGATGCTTCTCTGTTCTTCAACAAAATATCAGTCAAATTGCAGTATTTGAATCTGACCATTTTCATGTTAAAGCCATTTTTCCAAGCAGTGTTGAGTTTAGTTCAAGCTAATTCAGGCAGGACGGGTGAACTCGATAAATCATGAAGTCAGAAAAAGCAAGGGATGGAAAGAATCTCAAGAGATCGTCCTCCAATTCGCCTTTCCACTGAGGCAGGATAAGAGAACTTGGACTAATCCCGGCAGACATCAGCGTAATACACTGGTAATGATTCCAGCGAAGGAAATGCCACAATATTCTAATGTAGGGCATTTTAATGTTTCAGAACTTGGTACCCTTCCTGTTATAAAAGGTTTTTTTCCCCTGAAAAAAGAATCTTTGATAAATATTTAGCAGATTTGGTTTTGTCGTCTTTCTCAGTGGATACAACAAAGTTGTTCAGCATCATCTTCTTCCTAAAATACACAGATTGCATTTCTGTATCATGTACCCATATATGGTGTACTTTCACGTTTAAGTTAAGCCATTGTGAAGGTTAGGTGCTGCCAAAATGAACCACCCTACTTTTTTTCCTTATTCAGCCAGCCTTTGTGTGATTGCGATGAACCCGTTCAGAAGATAAAGTGGAGAAGCTTTCAGTTCTTTAACAAAATTAGTGTTCTGCTGACTTAAGTTCATTGCATCAAGCCCTAGGGAGGGCATCAGACGACTGCCAGTGGTTGGACTGGCTTAGCTGTGATGTGAAATGGCACAACTTCTCTTTTCTAAGCTAAATAAACCTCCTTACACCTCTTTCACAGGCTGCGCTTTCTTAGCCTGTTATCATTCTTACACTCCTCTGAATCCTTTCCAGTTTTTCTGTATCTTCTTCATATATGGTGTATTTAACACATTTCTGTATCCAAAGAATTTTAAAATGTATGATTCAGTTATAAGTGAACAAGCCATCAGAAAGGTTAAGAAGATTTGTTGTTGTTTATATGGACTTCTGTCCATTTTTCCATGCCTAATTTGTGTGTGCCATTACTGTTACTTTGCCTACCTGTGTAATAATTGTGCTCACAAGATGGATGGAGAAACACAAGCGTGTCACCCTGTGCCATGCTTTTGCAATTTAAGGAAGGCCATTCCGATCTGCACCCTTCCCTAGGTGGTCACTGCTCATGTGGCCATCTCATCATGTTTAATTTTAACTTAAGGCATCATCCAAATTCCAGCAGAACCTCAGACAAGAGTTTCTCTGGGTGGAGAAGAAAATTTCCCTTAAGTTTCCTTCAGCTTTGTTCTGTGTATACACTGACCTACATTGAGAGTAGGCACAGGACAGATTCTCAGTCAGTCTTTCATGTAATCTGAACTCTTTTGGGATTGATGGCTTCATGCAAGTTTAATTTTGTGATAATCTATAGGAATAAGGTGTTAAGATTTGCTGTATTCTGTCTTTTAGATGCATATAAATAATTTATATTTCTCAGTATGGATTCACTCCTGATTCATATTCATATTGTTCTCTCAACACATGATCTACAGTTTTAAAGGGTTTGTTTCTTTCTTTTAAAGCCATCACCACCTGAAGTCATGTAGTCAACTGAGAATTTAAGTTTTTACTATAATAGTTTCTCACTCTTATCACTGTAAAAATGCAGAAAATGTGAAGCCGAAGGATACAGAAAGAGCAAAGTTAAAGCAATAAAGGTGCCAAATATATGTGGTCTTTTAAATGCTGTTGCTTATTAACAGTTGTGAGGTTGGACCCTGTGCTAGGGTGTCTGCTGTGGGCGAGACCCACACTGTAGAGAAGGATGCACCAATAATGGCTCCATCACTGACTGTCTGGCTGAACTCGTATCCCACCACAGAATGCCATAACCTGTGAACTGTTCTATCCTGTGTAACCAAATCCTGTCTGAGATGAGCCAGCTTGTTCAGAAACATTCAGAAATGCTTGATCTGAAGATAAGGATTGCCAGGCTTTCCTGTCCTTCCTGTGAACTGTCTTGTGTGGCTCTCAGAGTATGGAACAGCAGAAGCCTATGGGCAGGCTCTGGATACACTGCCCTTCAGGCTCAGAGGTGATGTGGGTGATGGGGACTTTCAGGTCAGGTTTCTCCACTACAGGCATCCTTGTGGTGTGATGACATAGAGGAAAGAACCCCATTCACCTTTATATGCTGCCCACCCTTTTGTGAGAACCTAGTGAGCTTTTGAAGCCCATCTTTCCATATTCTCACAGGGATTTCTTGGAGACTGACCATACTTTGGTCACAGCCAAGAAGCAGATTCTCCAATTCAGCTTCTTCCCTCGACCTTGCACTTTTTTCTTGAATGTCCCTGAAGCTCCAGGTCCTCTGTCAGAAGCAACCACCCTAATGGAGATTATTCAGGCTGATGACTTGTGGGACAGGACACAAAAGAGGGCTCACCGCTTTCCAAGTGCCACCTCCAGCACTGACTGCCAGCCCCATCATGATCTCACTCCAGCATGTGTCACACACAGTCTGACCACAGATCACTGTTTTCCAGCATCAGCATGGCATCCACTCCTAGGGCGTAAACTTTTTATATAAAGTTACGGGAAGTTGGTATCCTGCACTCATTCCAGATGACACATGCTCCCAGCTGACTTATGAGAATAGGACTGGAAGGGAGAAAGGGAGGGAGGATGGACAATTTATCCAGGTAAACAAGTGATATAATACCAGGCAATAAATAGCACAGCATGCTGAGGGTGGCCGGAGATCTACCAATATTTTTCCCTTGGAATCAGTCGGTAAGCTCAGCCTGCCTCCCACTCTATCTGGAAGCAGCATCACATTAAATGATATAATATATTCATATAATATATGATATATATTCATATAATATATGAATATATGCATATAATATATATGAATATATTCATATAATACATATGAATAGCTACTTTCCTCCCTCCCTGAGCCATGGTTTCTTTCCCACCTTTTCCATGAACATATGGAGAGTATGCAGAGGTCTCACCACAAGCCCTTTCCTCCTCCCCCAGACTCTTGAACATTACCCCTTTGCTGACCTACAGTCCCAGGGAGGGCTTCACAACACGTGTCCTCCTGGGACACAGGAATGAAAGCCGAGTTTTGATGCGTGATGCAAAATTGTAAACTTTAGAGCAGCTGCCTTAACAGGTACTGGCTACCAAATGTGTCTGTACCTGCAGGAAAAGACTATGAGTACGGTCAATGAGTGAGAGCAGTCTGATCCTAGGAAGGAATGATGTGCTTGGGACTTTTGGTTTGGTTTGGGGTTTTTCTTCTCAGCCACATCTCAAGGGCAGTCCTCAACATGGTCAATTTCCATGTTGCATCGACCCCCCCGAGTCAAGAAGTCTCTGGCACAAAGTCAACTCACAGACAACCTTCCTACTGCCTCTGAAAGAGGCAGGCAGCATTTCTGATGAGAAATGATGGCACTCACAGAACGAAGTCAGGAGCAGAAGACAGACAGCACAAGGCTCATCTGCTCTAGGTCGTTGCATGCACAGCCAAGAAAACAGAGGGAAGGAGCTGCTGCCACCACTCTTGAGCAGCTCCTGCTCCAGATGTGCCAGACAGCTGGACACAGCCCTCATAGGAATTTTGAGCTGCTCTCCACTGTCCAGAGGACCAGGAAGAGGCAAGCCAAATGCTGCCAGCAAGGAAAATGGTGGCAGATGAAAAGCCATATAACCCTGGCTCAGGGAGACATGCAGGGCAGCCAGCATGGCCTGTGTTAGTGTCTGCCCATGGCCAGCACCAACAGAGTGACTGCAAGCCACGTGTGGACTACAGTGGAGGGTTTGGACCTTACTGTGGAGCCAAACTTGGTACTGATTTTAGCTCAGGTGCAGAGGCTCTCTGGGCCAGCTGGTTATTCCTCCATCAAAAGAGTTCTGTTTACACTACATTGTGCCCCAGTGTACCAGAAAATGCTGAAAAATTGGAGCAATTGTCCTTTATTTCATGGAGGTTAGTTAAGCAGAAGGGTGTCTCCTGTGTCAGCCTGCTGCTGCTGATGGAGATGTGAGAAGTTAGCACGAGCTCTCCCATTACAAACGCTAGTTTCTCAGCAGAAGGAAAATTCGTTGTTGCTGTAAAGTGCATTTCTGGGAGCTGAGGAGACCAGGGAGAAATCAGAGGAGCTTAGAAAGTGGGAACATATAAGGTCTTGCGGACTCTTTCTTCCTCTTTTTCTTTTCCTTTCTTCCCCATCTTTCCATTCCCTGCCCTACAAAAATGTGCTCTTCCAGCATCCTTAAGAGACAGGGCATGTTTTATTGCCATACAGCCACATATCTTCTCCTTCCTCTCCTCCTTCACCCTCTCCAAGGAACCATCCACCTTCCCTAATTGATTTCAACTGGATAGGTTTCCCAAATTTACAGGGAGTAGAAGAGCGTGGAGAAATATACCTGGGTCTCGTTAGCACAGGAGGAAAAGGGGCAGTGCAGGGCTAGGCTGGGCTTGGAAGGTGGAGGAGAGTCCTGTTGTCAAGGTTAGTAGGGCCAGACAGCAGGAAGCTGTGGGGGAAAAAAACAGCTTCTTGGCATCAGCCACCCTGTTCCTCCTTAGGATCCCTTCCTTTGGCAGCAGCAACTGCAGAAGAACACAGAAGCACAAAATGGTCATAGTGCTGGCACTGCACAACAGTTACCAAAGTCAGTAGGAGAAGCTGTGTAAGTTGGTGGCACCACTAACCTCATGCATTCTCCCTGAATATGACCTTTAGTAATTTTTTTTTTTTTTTATAAAAAATGCAATAACTCAGACAATGTATTCTTTTCCTTACAGATAACTATTGCTCCTGCAACATCCAAAAGCCACATAAGGAGGCTTCAACCACTGCATGAAGGGAAAAAGGTAAATAAAATACTGTCCACTACATCTGACAGTAGGTACCATTTTTATGTGAATGGTTTTAAATACCGTTGATGCTGATGAGTCAACACGGGTGATCAAAGGTCGCAGAATCATTCCTCTCCTTTTGTGAGAGTAGTTATTTTCCTTGATTTTTAATGCTTCCTGCATCTGTCTTAATCTACTATGCTGAAGATGAGTAATGTGAGGGAAAAAATAGTGTCATTATAGATTCTAAAAACCAAAATTTTTCAAATGCTACTTATGTAAAAAAGGACCAATTTAAATCAAATCATTAGCTTCTGCTTAAATGTTCAATTAGAAAAGTGTAATAACACAAATGTTTTATGTATTCACAGCTCTTGTCTTCAAATTTAACCTTTGTTCCATTTTGGCTATTATTTCTCCCTTTTATAAATGTTGGTGTAATTACACCCATTTTCTCTTTAGAGGTGAATATACAATCACAGCTAGAAATTGCCCAGTATGTTTTACAGTCTGAAACCTGTAATACTCAATCTCATGACTAATAACTACCATGGCATGTTTTATAATTACACCGTAAATCAGAGACTGCCGCATTTAAAGTGTAACTTTAGGCTCTTTTGCAATATTTCTTGGTGCTTTTGAAATATGTAGGGATGGAAAATGCATGATCTAGCTATGTACAACCACAGATGAGGAAAAAGAGTCTTTCTCCAGTTACTGGAGTGCCCCCAAAACAGATGCTAGAGGGCAGCGACATGCATGTAGCTCATGGGATACCCAAGCTGCCTCTGGCACCTCATTTAGAGCATGTTGTCTGAGCAGATGTTGCAGTCCAGCAATTAAGAGGGGGAAAAAATCAACCCGTGGCACAACCTTGCAGCATGAGCAATCCATTAGCAACAAGAACTCTGTGGCTTTTGCAACATGGTTTGTTGTTTAAATCTTTGCAGGGAGGTTATGTTCGGGAAGGACTAAGCTGAGAGGAGGAGAGTGAGCATCTGCGGTGAAAGCTGGAGGAGCAGCTCTGCCAACTCACACAGCATCTCCCAGTACCTCTCTCAAGTGCTTCTGAAGCTGCTGACAGGTAAATGATGGACTCCTACAAAATTAGGTGAATTTTTCACCCAAAGCTTGTTTCTGTTTGAAGGAGAATGTTTTATTATTCATTCTGGTTTTACTGCATATGGTTTAGGTATTATTTTAGCCCTTCCAGTGGAGACAAAAGTTTGTACTGTTGTCTGGGATAATTTCCTAGGGGTTCAAAATCCCCAAGTAATAGCTTAGATGCAGAGAGACTCTTTAATCCCTTAATAAATGTTGAAGCTTTTGGTATACTAGATCTTGATATCTGCATCTCCCCACTGGACCACCGCCAGGGGCTTGCTGGGCCCCGTTACAGCCTGACATCTGGGCTCGCTCTGAAATGATCAGGAGAGTCTCTTTGCTGGGTACCTTTCCATGTAGGATGCAGCAGCCCAACACAGTGACTAATGCCTTGTTTGCACCACCAGAGTTCTGCTGGTAATTTAATTAAAATTGCCACATCCCTCACATGAGCTCACACTAATTTGGTTTCTGCTAATCAAACTCTGAATTTATGCTAGTCAAGTTTTATCATCTCCCCAAATGGCACACGTCCTGTAATGACATCTGGCTGCTTTTCGGCTGCTTAATACAAGCATCAAGACTGCTCTCTGATTAAGAGAGCAATGTGTGCTACAGGCTGCCCCAGGCTCTCAAAACCATCAACAAAGAGAAGTTATGGCAAAGCCTACGCACGTACAGAAAACCTACGCGATCTCCTACACCTGCTGCTATTATTCATACTGGAGGTCATGCCATATAGGAACCCTGCAGCCACCTGCTACTGGTCCAGGTAAACTTATTTCTTTAGAAAATAGGATGGGAAGCTACAGAGGGATGAAGAAAATCTTTGGGAATAGGGAGGAGTGGTGATACCCCAGGGTGAAGAAGCGGGGGACTGGGGCTGGCTGCGTCACCCTCTTCTACACCTCCTCCTCCTGAGCTGTGAAGCCAAGGCATCTGAGTACGGTGTAGCCACTTGCACTGTCAGCATCTGAATGCTGGCACAAGTATTACAGATAAAGGTTATAGTATCATAGAATCATAGAACGGTTAGAGTTGGAAGGTACGTTAAAGATCATCTAGTTCCAAACCCCCTGCCATGGGCAGGGACACCTCCCACTAGACCAGGTTGCTCAAAGCCCCATCCAGCCTGTCCTTAAACACTTCCAGGGATGGGGTTTACACTTGGTCAACAGGAATTTCATGGAAATGTGGTGTCTTCTCCTGTTGTTATAGTTCAGGCCCCTTCATGCTACTGCATAAATGATGTTGAAGGGGCTTACCTAATCATTCAGCTACACACTCTCTGGCTTCAAACCTTTTTTTTCCTACTAGTGGAGCATCTTGAGCCCTTGTTCACAGTATGTCTGTACTGCAATGATCAATCTGTCTTGAACGAGAACCTGCGTGATTACCCCCAGTCATGTCTGGTACCTCTATCTTACAGCTCATGTAAGCAAATCAGCATCTACATTAGAAGTTTAAAATCAACTGCGAGGACTGGCCTTTAGGAATAGCACTTGTAATTTATGAAGGCCAGAAGGACAGTGCAATGTAGACCTGGTGCATTGACTCGTAGCAACCTTTACCAGAATATGGCCTGGCACTTCCAAGATTTGCTGTGGGGAGTTTGACGAAAGGAAGCAAGCGTGTTGTAACTTCTCAGAGGTTGCACTGCCATTATCACCAGTTGTGCAAGTCAGTAAATAAGAGAACTACTGTAGGCTAGAAATTTCCAGAACTATACATTTCATGCTGCAGTTGCTTTTGCTGTGTATTATTGCTGGCTGGCTCAGTAATTGTTGTTGGGGTGACCATGGGAAGGTAGGCTTGGGGAAAAAGAGGCGTGGGGGACTATAATGGTAGCGATGCAGAATTACAGGATCCCGAGATTTACGGCTGTAGGGCTGTTAACAGGATTTAGATCAAGCCACCTATTCCAGGCCATTCGCTAAGATTCTTACCCCTTTACTGCACTTAAAATATCCCAGTAGAGGGAAAAGGAGCCGGTCCTGCATTTGTAAGGTGTTTTCAGACCCTCAGCAATAGCAGAGGCTCTATAAACAGAGCACATTGGCACCTGCCTCCTGTTTCCCCACGCAGCCCATGAACAAAGTTACACCTTAAAAGCTGGCTTAGAGAAAAGGAAGCCTGGCCTCTGCAGTTTGTCATATTTTTTTTATATTCTTTGGAACAAAAGGAGCATAATGCTAAGGCCAAAACTGCTTTCAGTTGCAAACATACAGCTTGCAGGTGTGGGCAGAGTTTAGCCTAAAATAATTGGAAGCAAAAGAAAGAAAAAAGGCAGCTTAAAAATGCGATGTCAGCAGGAGAAAATAGACTCTGTGGGGAACTGGTTTTCTAAAGCCTTATTCTTTAATCAACACAGCTCGTTACTGTAACTGTGCATGATGTTGCAAATGGCATTTGGATGAACGCATTTTGTCTTTCCATTGTGCTCACTAGTTACCAAATCGTCTGCCCAAATTGCTGAACCATGCATATTGTGTCAAAGAAGAGGAAAGCAGCAGATTCCCTGTGTCGGGGTGGACAGCCTGTGCCAAGCTCTCAGTAACTGATTTTCAACCTCCTTCTCTTTAGAGCCCTGCGAATTCTCCTGTGGACGTACAGGACTTTGTATGGATGCCTCCTCCCCCTGCAGGGATAGTCATATTGCTTTCTTTTCTCCCACACTCCACAGCATACACCTGACTCTGACGTCTGCAGACCACATCTTGGAAATTCCTCTCCCAGGCAATTTAATTTTGTACATTTACAGTTTCACTTCAATCTTTTTTTTTTTAAAAAAAAAAAAAAAGTTACTTTCTTATAATATCTCAGTTCAGTCCTTAAGTTATGCTGATGTTACTATTGCAATGCATGGGACAATCCATTCTGCAACTGAGGTTACAGAAGGAAGTGA
>KZ508384.1:40493-57286 GCA_002844005.1 Limosa lapponica baueri | reverse complement strand
TGCCTGCTCAGGCCCTGGGACGTGGACGCGCTCCCCGTCGCCCCGTGAGAAGCAGATGCCCAGCTGGGAGCCAGCCCTTTGGTAATGGCCTGCGAATTTCCCTCGGCTCCGTTAATTGCTGCCTGGCTGCTAGTTACAACTCTGAGTCAATTGCTGGGAGTGTTGGGCCCTGCAAAACAACCCCTTGAAATCAGTTGTTAGCCCAATTAACAACCAGTTTGGCTTCGGTTCAGGCTGTTAACCATCAAACAGCTAACTGCTGGTAATGATTGATTTCTCAGCAGTTGGGGCTGCCGTGGAGGAGCCAACCTGTTTCACAAAAAAGCCATTAAAGCCAAGACTTTGTGAACGCATCTGCCTCAGATGACCATTCGAGCTGTCCCCACCCCAGTAGAGGCGATGGCCAGGATTTCTATCCGTTTTGATTAAAGCATGGGTTGTTGGAGTGTGTCAGGATGAACTGGCAGCCAGCAGGACCGTGCCCCGTGTAGTCAGCCACTGCTGCTTGTAGGGCAACCACTCAAACATGTGGAGCATCATGGTTTTCAAAGCCCCCGTGGACGGGAACTGCTTAGTGTCCAGCTCTTTTCCACAGTTGCTGTTCCAGCCAGCAGACCTGCAAAGGTTAGCTTGTCTACTTTAGACGTTCAGGTGTTTCCACAAATCACCTGAGGTATGTCCATCTGTACAACCAGCCAGTAACTTGTAAGGGGAGAGTGGTTTCCATCAACACACGTAAGCCTGATGATGCCTCTGAGCAGTCTGGGACTGGGACCCATCAGCACACGCTGGCCTGTGTCTGCAGATGTTGAGTGTCTCCATGAAAGCCATAAAATACTCTTTGAGCCCCAGGTAAGGCCAACAGCCCAGGGTTCAGGCAGGGGTTTGTTTCAGATTTCTGGTCAGGTCTTCACCCGTTTCCCTCCACAGTTTCAGACCCTGCTTCTCCACTGTGCACTGGTGGGTTCTTCTAACACATTGCTGGTGCTACATCAAGGGCTTTTCTCCCTGGGATGTTTTTCCCCTGATCAAAGTGGAGGATTCAAGCTGTAGCATGTACGGGGAGGAGGGAGACAGCCACCTGTTAGTGAAAGACTTTGAAAACGCAGAGGATGTGCTGCAGAGGTTGACCTTGTGAAATGTACACCTCGATGGTGCTGGGTAGTAGAGTGGCACGGAGCAAGGCGTGAGCGCCTTGGTGTACCACACCATGGGCCTCATGTTTTTGAGAGTGCTTGGGGACCTGTGGTCCTGCCAGGGCCTTGACTCTGCAGCCTGAGCTCTCTTTTTGAAGTTGGGTGCCAGTGACATTCAGCAGGATACAAGCACCCAAGACCTGTGTAGGCGTTTCAAAGATTTTTCTCCAAGTGCAGATCTGGTTCCCCACAATGTCATGCTTTTTCCATTCTTTCATGGGAGGTGCGGTTGTCCCATATCATAGAATTACAGAATGGTTAGAGTTGGAAGGGACCTTGAAGATCATCCAGTTCCAACCCCCCTGCCCTGGGCAGGGACACCTCCCACCAGACCAGGTTGCTCAAAGCCCCATCCAGCCTGGCCTTGAACCCCTCCAGGGATGGGGCAGCCACAGCTTCTCTGGGCAACCTGTTCCAGGGTCTCACCACCCTCACAGCAAAGAATTTCTTTCTGGTATCTCATCTAAATCTCCCCTCTTCCAATTTAAAACCGTTACCCCTCATCCTATGGCTCCCCTCCCTGATCAAGAGTCCCTCCCCATCTCTCCTGTAGCCCCTTCAGGTACTGGAAGGCTGCTATAAGGTCTCCCAGGAGCCTTCTCTTCTCCAGGCTGAACACCCCCAACTCTCTCAGCCTGTCTTCACAGTAGAGGTGCTCCAGCCCTCTCAGCATTTGCGTGGCCCTCCGCTGGACCCGTTCCAAGAGGTCCATGTCCTTCCTGTGTTGAGGACTCCAGAGCTGGACACAGCACTCCAGGTGGGGTCTCACTAGAGCAGAGCAGAGGGGTAGAATCACCTCGCTTCTTTTGATGCAGCCCAGGATGTGGGTGGCTTTCTCAGCAGTACGTATCCCAGCACAGAGCATGTTTTCTGTACTTATCTGTATTAGATATTCCTTGTGCAAACAGGACAAAGTTGCTTATTTTCATCAAATACCTACTAAAAGTAGCTCTGCTCTTGCCCATGTTGGGATTATCTTGCCACCCTTGTTGAGGAGGCTGGGTTGTGGCTGGGACTCCCCCTGTGCTGGGCAGCGAGTCCTGCATCCCGAGGGTCAGTCAGGATTTCTCCCTCCAGTCCATACTGAATCTGACTCTCACAAAGGAAAAAAAGTTAAATTTGGGGTAAGTAGGAAAGCTGACCACCCAGTTTTCCTGCTCCTCAAGTCTGTGAGAACATGTATTATTTGCAGCTTGTGCATTTAACTGTTTGGGGTGCACATGGCAATCCTGGTCTGTGCATCTCCTGCGTGTCTCATTCTCCCTCAGCTGTTGCTAAATGCATCCTTCCAGGAGGTGGTGACGGGTGCCTTTCACCTGCTGGAGCCGGGTGAACTCTGGCTGCTCAGACCTTTTTCTGTGTAACACAGAAGGTCAGTTATAAAGAGAAATGGTTGGTTTTGCTGGGGGCTTTTTTTAGACGTCAAAAATGCTCCATCATTGTCAGGGTGGCTTAGCTTTCAGCAGCCAACGCAAACGGAGCCAAACCCTCAGCAGAGAATTCAGGAAGAGATGTGGTACAGGCTTTCCGGGGCTATTTCACTGAATTCTTGCACCCTCATTCCTCCTTTTACCTTGTGCCACAGCAGCCCATGATCTTCTGAGCTCTGTGCGGACACAGGGTGAGCCCTGAGGAGCTCCAGGCTGGAGCTGAAAGCAAGTGGCATAGCCTCATTTTAGAGAATAAACGGGGGGAATCAGTGCACAGAAAGATTAAGATCTGAAAGAAATCCCAGAGGAGCTGTGAATCAGCTGAATCAATCTGCAAGAGGCCAAGAAAAGGTATGGAAGCAGCCCAGTGGGGGAAGCAACGTATATATGCAATAATCTGAGCTATAAATGAAGTACAAAACCACAAAGCTGATCTTTTTCTAAACCTCACGTCTGATTCTCCAGCTTTGACTGAAGGTTGGACTCTGTCCCATATCCCGACTCGAAGGAACCTGCTTTTGTATATGAGCAGATTTCAAGGTCACGAGGATTACTCAAGACTGGGGGTCCCAATCTTCTGCAATGCTCAGACAAGAGAATCCTGCTCATTGACTTCTGAGTGAAAGCTATAGTCCTTGTTTAAGGAAAAGGAAGGAGTGATATCCCCTAGGGGCTCCTTATTTCAGTATTATTTTGTATTTTTGGATTAAAACTGCCTAACTTCAACTCATGGCACTTGATGCTGCAGTTTTTTCTTCCAGCTTGCAGTGGCATCTGACCTGACCAAGCTCCTGCAGGCACTGCAAGCGGGTTTTCCAGGACTCTCCAAGCCCTTGTAGGGATTTTTTCTAAGCTGATTCCCATCTGTCAACATCTCTTGTGAAGTGCAGCCAAGTGTTTTGGCCGCAGCATCTGGCGGTGGAGTCCAGCGCTGGCTTGGTTGTGTCCAGGATCTTGGGAGGAGAAATGATGCAGTGACCACCCACTGGAGTCATCTCTCTCTGCTCAGGGATGGTGTTTTCCAAAAGGTTCTTGCAGGGACTTTCAGTGCTGTTGAAGCCGACTGTGGAGCTGTAACTCTCATTTTGTCGGGACCACTGTAACTCCAGTGTGTTTTGAAGAAGAGAGGCATGGATGGTCCCTGAAGGAGGTGCAGCTAAGGCATGGTTACAGTCTCCTGTTCCTTATTTCCTGCTGCAAAGGCTACAGCACATCTCTAAAGCAAAGGTAGTATTTATTTTATAATGAATCCTGAAATCCCAAGTCTCACAGTCTCACACTTGCCCAGGAGGGCTCCATCTCCAGTCACTCAAATATTCAGTTGGTGATGTCTGAGCTATTTTTGCTCTCAGTTGTGATGGGTGATGCCGCAGTTGTTCCTCTGACTTCACTAGAATCACTCTGGATTAATTCAGATGTGAGTCGAGGTTGGTTCGACCTAATGATCCTCAGTGCCCATATCTGCAGCTCTCCTACACTGAGCTAGCACAGCCACAGCAGTGAGTGTGGAGGTTTTCATATACCCAGAGGTGTTGGCAGAGTCTGTGTTTGAAGAGCTGGTTGCTGTCTCCAGATGCTGTCCCAAAGCACTTGCTGAGGTGCAACCAGAAGATGGAGGGGGCACGACCGGTCAGGGAGAGGAAAGGTGCTGTGGAAACCGCAAATTTCCAAGGCCATGGCTGTGGCACCTGCCACACTGACCCAAATCCCACCCCTATCACGACCAGGTTAATCATAAGAAAAGCTCTTTCCTACTAATTGCTGCTGGCTGGTGGAGGGGCATCCCCAGCCCCTAAAGGACTAGGGGAACTGAGAGGGGAGAGCGGTGTTTGCTGACACACACTGAGCCTTCGCAGCCTCCATCACGGGCCCAGAGAAGTGTCTGCACTTCACTCCCTCTCAGAGCGATCACCGCGAGGAGCTGAGGGTTTCACCACCTCCCCCTGCAGAGCCGTGGGTTTGCCGTGCACTTGACACTGGCGCAGGGGGATGGCTTGCACTTGACAACAGTCTCCAGTGCAGCAGCTGCCTGTCCTCCACCAACAGCCCCCTCCAACCACCTTGCAAGGTGGAGTTGTACCGCTCCCGGCACAAGACTGAAGGCCAGGGTGGCACGGTGTGACGTGGAGGTGGCTTCCCCATGGGCCATATTGCCAGCTGGAGCAGTAGGATGTGGCAGCCCCCAGGCCACTATGGTCCCAGGAACTCCGGTCCCCAGCCAGATCTCCCCTGCTGCCTTAAGCATCAATGAAGATGAGAAACTTTCCTACAGGGAAGAGAAAAATCCCAGCTGAGATTTTCACCCTGGTGGCGAGGGTCTGTGAGCTGGGATTTTGGACAAGCCCTCAGTGCTGCGATGTGGGATCACCTCACACGTGGTGAGGATGTGGCATTTCTTTTGTATTTGCTGCTTACGGTGTGGGAGGCTCTCCTGGTGATGTGAGCAAAGGGACGAGCAGCAGAGGGGACAAAGTGAGCAGGAGGAATGGGTAAGTCCCAGCTGGAAAGGCAGGAGGTGGCAGAGGAGTCCTCTCTGCAAGGCAGCCAGGCTTGCCAGCAGAGAGGGGAGGAGAGGCTGTGGGTCCCACCCTCGTGTTCCCTAAAGTACATTCCCTGGGAATGAAAGTCCATGGAGAGAAGAGGGAAGCTAGAGCCAAACAGTGAAGCACATGGGCTTTTAGTCCTCCTGTCACCTTGAGCAAACCCAGAGGTGACAAATTTGCAGCTTCTGCTTCTGAGGCCAAGTGAACCCCTAACGGGCTGCTAAGGGGACCCTCACCTAGGGAAATGCCAGCAAGGCAAAACCTTGGTGGCACGGAGGGTTATTTCACGGCTGTTTTGCTGGGCAGCACCCACTGCTTGCTGCTCCTCCACCCCGGAGCTGGGTGCACCCCGTGGCACAACGAGCTGGGCTGACCTGGCCATACCCCGTCCTGCCGCATGGTCCAGAGGAGCTCCACTGACTTCTTGGGGGGAGATATCAGACTCTGCTCCGCTGTCTGGGTGGCATCACAGGTTCTGTGCACTGAAACCATGGGTACTTATGGGTCTGGCCTTCCTGGTTGCCCCCCGTGCAGGAGAGCTCTGTGTGTGCTGACTTATTGCCAGGTACGTGTTCCTTTGTTGGTTTTTATGCTTGGGATGCACTCTGCCATCACTGCTATCTGAGGCAGGTTTGGAGCTGTTGTTTGAAGCAGGCCACCTGGGAGGTGGCCACCATGCAAAAGGCCATAAGAAGCCCAAAGAATGACCAGCTAGGCAAAGGTGCTGGCAAGGCGTGACAAGCTCAGGGGAGAGGAGAGTTGGCGATGAAGCACGGAGCCCTTGTGCTCAGAAACCTTCCTGTGCCCCTCATTCCTCTGATTTGAACCTATAGCTGGTCCCTGCAAGCATAGGAGCTCCGAAGTTACTTGCTGCTATACTGTTTAAGGGACACACATTGTGGGGAAAGAAATCTTTCCCCATCAGGACAGTAAATTCATACCTCTGCCAATGGCCTACACAGAGAAGGCTCTACTCTGGAGAAGACCAGAGGCAGCAGGGTGAATGTCAGGATGCTGGAGGACACTACTCTGAACCAAGCTGCAAGATGAGTGCTCGAATCACTGAGGAGAACTATCATTGCTGTCACGGAAGGCAACAGGTCCCCTTGAGTTATTTGGCCAGCATTGAGCTGTTGGGGAAATGTCTGACCTTCCTTGAAACTAGAGCATCCAGCCCAACCTGCTTACCCTCAGCAGTGATGTCTGGGCAGGAAGCACAGACGTGAGCGATGAAGGCAGCAGCTTTGCTGAGGAAATGCATTTAATTCGATCTACACTGCAGTTTTTGTTGGAAAAAAAAAACGTTGATGCAGTGACATTCTGCACAGTAACTAGGGGTGGATTAAAGGTCACAGAGATAATGTAGCACGCTGAATTCACAGGCAGCAGATGGGAAGAGTCCTAGACCCACCGGGAAAGTCTCCCTGAAGTGTACTCTCTGCAGCTTTGTCTGTTCTACTCAAGGACTGTGTTTGCTTCTCTTTCCTCACAGGCTTCGCTCTTGCCTGGACCTTTTTTTCCTGAGATTTAACTCACATTCCCCTTTTGATTTATCCTGGCAGCCCCAGTTGACGCGGTGCTTTGCCGTTGCTGAGGGATGTTACACCTCTGCACACCGGGAATGCCTGGCTGGCAGCTCTGCGCCTCAACCTTTCCCCTGTGCTTTAAATCACAGAGTGGCAGCTCAGCGTGGCATGGGTGGAGCAGGGAAGTGCCTTCCACTTGGGATGCAGAGATGGTTGCGCAGACATGATCCCCCCGGAGAAGAAGCTTTCATGCACACAACTGTGTCTTGCTCCTGGGCAAGGGCAGGAGAAGGTTTCCCCAATCCGCTGCAGTTTTTGCGGTCATCTGAGGTTGATGCCAAAAGTGTCTTGTGAGGGAGAGCAGGTCTGTGGCAGAAGCACTTTAAAGGACGTGGCAATCCCAAGCACAACTACAGGTTGGGCGGAGAATGGCTGGAGAGCAGCCCTGAGGAGAAGGACTTGGGAGTGCTCGTGGATGAGAAGCCCGACATGAGCCAGCAGTGCGCGCTGGCAGCCCAGAAAGTCACCCACATCCTGGGCTGCATCAAAAGAAGCGTGGCCAGCAGGGCGAGGGAGGTGATTCTACCCCTCTGCTCTCATGAGACCCCACCTGGAGTACTGTGTCCAGCTTTGGAGTCCTCAACATAGAAAGGGCATGGACCTGTTGGAACGGGTCCAGCAGAGGGCCACGAAGATGCTCAGAGGGCTGGAGCACCTCTGCTGCGAAGACAGGCTGAGAGAGCTGGGGGTGTTCAGCCTGGAGAAGAGAAGGTGCCGGGGAGACCTTATAGCAGCCTTCCAATATCTGAAGGGGCTACAGGAGAGATGGGGAGGTACTTTTTGTCAGGAAGTGTAGTGATAGCACGAGGGGTAATGGTTTTAAATTGAAAGAGGGGAGATTTAGATGAGATACCAGAAAGAAATTCTTTGCTGTGAGGGTGGTGAGACCCTGGAACAGGTTGCCCAGAGAAGCTGTGGCTGCCCCATCCCTGGAGGGGTTCAAGGCCAGGCTGGATGGGGCTTTGAGCAACCTGGTCTGGTGGGAGGTGTCCCTGCCCAGGGCAGGGGGGTTGGAACTGGATGGTCTTTAAGGTCCCTTCCAACTCTAACCATTCTATGATTCTATGACTGTTAAATGCAGAGTTGTGGTGTGGGAATATGTGTGTCTCAATGGACAGAGGAGAAGGCCATGGATTCCAGCTCATAACATGGAACAACTGGTTGACCACCTGAGCTCCTCCTGCCCCCTGCGTCAGACAGAGATGGTGCCAAATCACTTTACAGGTCACTGGAAGTTTAACGCAAGTTTCCCAGAGGTTTTGGAGCACGCGGTGAAGGATGCCGCAGCGCGAAGCTTTGCTGTTTATTCCACCGTTATCACCCAGTGGAGAAACACGCGGGGTTCATCATGACATCTACCGAAATGTCATGGGAAAAATAAGCCAGAAGCCCAGCAGTGAAGTAACCCTGTCCTGCCGACGGCCACCACCACACCCCCCACACCTCCCGTCCCCCCAGTATTTTGTGCTCTGTCCCAGCAGAGGGAGCCCGAGTTTATTAACAAATCCCAATCCCGGAGATAGCCGCTATCAAGGTGGTACCAAAGCCCGGCGAGATGCAACGCCGATGGAGGAAGGCTGCAGAAGATGGAGGGGGGGATCTAGCGGTGATGCTGAAAGCAGGGCTGTGTTTCCAACCAGGGAAGCAAGCTCATGGTTTGCCAGCAGGCCCGGCAAGTAACTCTGCTCCTGGACCACTGCAACCACGTCAAGAGATGGATGGCCTGCAAGGGCCACTGGACGTCCTCATTGCATGGGGAAAAAAATCTGCACTGAAAGACGCAGGAGAGCCATGCTGAGATGGATGAACTGAGTTTAATTTGCTTCAGAGACTTCCCCAAGGCACAGTCAGTGATCTGTGTGCCTGCATTTGCACTGGGCTGGCCAGTTTTAATCCTGTCATCTAGAGAGTTCTCCCAGTAGTGTCCAAAACCATCCATCACTGAGGTGCCAAATCCATAGCTGTTTGCTCCGTTCAAGGAAGCAGGAGTAGTTTTAGTGAATAGCCTTCTAGGAGCTTGTGGGGATGCCCTAAGTTTTCTCTGCTGGTAACGTGAGGTGAAATGTCTCCAGGGGAGACAGACGTGTCTTGGCTGTGTGCTCTTTCTTGCAGCCTGTAGTTGCACTGATGCCACGGATGCACAGACGGGTACGAGGTTATTTGGGAGAGGAAAAGTGGTGGGATTGGCACGCAGGAGGGTCACAGATCATTTTAGGCCAAATCCAAAGACCGTTCGAATCAATGCAAAGCCCCTCGTTAGCTTGAGTGAGCCCAGAGATACTTGTTTTAGAAGCCGAGCAACAAATTGGAACACTTCAGGGCACAGGGATGGGAAGGCAAACAACTTGGGCTGCGCTCTGCAGAAAGCAACAGACAGATATTTTCCAAGGCAAGTTTTGAAAGGAAGGTTGAATTTCACCAAGATAAGGAGAGCTCCAGCGAGCTGGAATGCATCGCGACCCCCCCTTCCCGCTCCTTCCCCAGCTCATCCTATGATAACAGCTGCTGGGTTGGAAACCTAACGCTGATGAAAGAGTTAAAGGCTGGTTGATGGGCAATATCGGTGACACACCTCTGAATTGAGCATACTCCTGGAGTGAGACTGCGGACTGGTGTTACTCAATGAATAGAGGCCACTCCAAGGGAGTTTTTCCTTGAATAGAATGGGGTCAGGGAGCCGCTTTGGGGAACAATGGTTGCCACCGGCTAGCTGAATTTCTTACAATCACACACCATACCCCCTGATCAAATAGCTCCTTTGTCAGTCTGATATAAAAACATGTCATACAATGATGATCTGGAAGAATGACAAGAGCTGGCCTTTCAAAGAGATCAGAAGGGCTTGTTTTGCACAAAAAGAGCCCCCATCAGAGTCAAGACAGAAAAAAAATGGAGAATAAAAAGGGGGTGAATGGAAACAAACAGCAATAACAACAACAACAGAAAAGAGGGCAAGTTGGAAACTTGGGTCTGGCTTGTTTCACAGCATCCCGAGGCCGCAGCAGCGCAGCACGGTCGAGTTGAATCTCTTTCGGTGTGGATGTGGATGTCAGATTGCGCTACCATTGGGTTCCCATTGTCATTCTGCACTGGGACAGAAGAAATTGCTGGATGGGAAAAGGTCACTTGGCCCAACGAATCATCCTCCCCCCCCCGAAAATGTCTCAACACCATCTCTCTGCTTTCTCACTGTAGTTCTCTCCTCTGCCTTTATAATACAATGTTCCTTTGCTGCCTTTATGCTCCTGTACAAAGTTCAGATTGCTCAGGAGGCTGTTCTTGTCCATCTGTTCATATGAGTGGGGAAAATGCCTTTATTCTCCCCATTCCTTTGTTAACATTCATATTTTTTGTTTCTTGGAGTGTGCACCCTGCTTTCAACCCTTTTCCCAGGATTTTCAGGGATGTAATTGAGAGTCTGGATGGAGAGAAAGAGTTTTTCCCCAAAGAATGTTTTAAGATGTGCAGGGAAGTGGATCCCTCTCGGCTGCTTCGAGGGGAACTGCATTCCTACAGTATCTATCGCAGGAGTCCCAAGAGATGGCATTTACACACAATCACAACAATTATGTGCAAGCTAGAAAAGTTCAGCAGTCCTGGAAGTGGGCAACTAGAGCTGCCAGGCAGTTTCAGCACCTACAAGTGTTTGAAAAAAGCTTATATTCCGATTTTAACCTTGTATTGTATAAAATAAGGAGTCAGAAGAGTCACAAGAAATCATGGCATGTAAGAGACTGAGCTCTTGGGAAAGTGCTCCTGAAAATACAGCCCCAACAAAGACAATACACCGAAGCTTTGCCCCATGTTTAGTTCTTTTGTTTTTTTTTTTAACTTTTTTTCTCTTTTTATCACAGCAAAGCTGGTTAACCAAACCTGATCTGCAGCATTCAGCACAGGCCACCTCTGTGATAAAAACAAAAACAAAACCAAAAAAAAGAAAAACAGAAAACCACAGTGCTAAAGCTTCCAGGAGACCGTTAGGTTTGTATGATTAAGCACACTAATCAGGAGGTACCTTGCAGCAGAGATAACTAGCTCTAGCCACTTTCATTTACGCTCTAAGACAAATATCTATTATCATCTAGGATTTCCTGATTGTACATTATCTGATTTGCTCTTTTCTGCAATTTTGTATAGGACCTGTTATACTGCATGCTACTCAGCATATATTCATTTACAGGGAAAATACCTGGTGAACTGTATTTACACAATACATTGTTTATTAAATACAGAGAATATTTATAAACACGCACACAATACTGCCATGTATAAATCAAATGAAAGTTTTGCTGACCTGAATGGCTGAGATCTTCAATTCCTTTACCTAAAAGTCTGTATTGCACAAAATTAGGGTGCTAATTAATCACTTCTCTGAAGTAATTACATAGCTCTGAAAACATAGCTCTGAAAAGCTGTGCAGCTGGCTGAAAATAATTAGTCCACATTCTGGGTGCTGCCAAAATAAAGATACTAAGGAGATACCGGTTACAAATCTTGGGTAGTTTAAGTTGCAAGGCAATGACCTGATACTGCCGGTGTATTTGAGGTGGCAGAGGAAGAGCAGTCCCTGCAGTGTCCTGCCATTTGGGAAATAATTTGGAATTGTGGTATTAAAGCTCGTAGCAGAGCAACGTGGTGGCACCTAAATAAGATGCCGTTTCCAGCGGTGATGAGCACCCAGCAGTTCTGCTCGACTTTCACAGACACTCCGCAGGCAGTGACAGACAGACAGGCAGCTTTCGGTTTGTCAGTCCGGAAGGCAGGTTTCAGAGCAATGGCTTGTATTTCGGATTGCTCCAGCCTCCAGCTGGAAATGGCAGGTAGCACAGAAGGTGACAACTCAGTTCTTAAACGGGGTGTACCTGCCCCGGGACCGGGTGATGACCCGAGCTGAACTGAACGCCGTGTCAGTGGTAAGCGGGTTTCTGCAGTGCTGGTTTTGATTTAACTAACATTAAAACATATTAGGAACTCACCATTTTGTGGTCAACTGGGGCTATGTGAGAAGAAGCTCTTGGCATGGCGTTATCAGCTGCCTGGACTTTACAAGTCCGGTTTGACCGGGAGAGCGTTATGTTTTTTAGGGCAAACTATAAAATCCCCAGTGGAGCTCAGGGCCCCTGGGTGGTGGCGATAACCTGCAACTTCGCAGCACCTTTCTTTTTCTTGCTTAAGCTGTTTTGCAATGCTGGTGTTTGGCTCTCATTGGACATTTCTGTTTGGTGGTTAGTCTCGGTTGCTTGGGTTTTCTTTATTATGGAAGTTCTGGATAGGCCAGGTGGACAATTTTTCTGTTGTCTGTGGGCGATACCCTGTTTTCAGTGTAAAGCAGCATAATTCTGTTAAATGCAGGGAAACTGTTGTTTTACAGCAACCTCACGTCTGGCCCTGAGACCCTGGACAACTCAGGGAGAGAAAAAATACGTTAAGGGAACACTAAGTGTGTAATTAACTATTCCAAAGGTTGGAAGGCATAAAAGTCAGGTTGCATGCACATCTTAATTCTGTCCCTTTGTCAACAGGTGGTACGATCAAAATTTAAGTGACATTTCTGCCTTCTTCAGGCTGCTGGCTCTGCTGGGCTCAATCTCGCCTGTTCAAATTTCCAGTGAACCTTCTCGCATTCTCCTCGGGTTCTTACCCTGCAGTTATAACCTCGGTATTGGGAGCAAGCCTGGAAAATTTCAGAATGAAAACTGAAACCTTCCAAAAGGTAGGAGCAAATAAAAAACAGAGGATATTAATATAGCAACAGCTGGACTTCAGCTTTAATAATGTATATTTTTTAGAGCACGTAGCGATTCTGATCAGATACAGGTATTTCTGCGTGCCTCTGTTAAATCAGGCCTCTTGCCAATAACACAATGGTACACTATATTAAAATATTAATTACCGAGCCCCTTTCTTTTGATGGGTCTACTAAAGATACTTCAAATGGATATGTGAGAGTTGATCAAAGATTTTGCAGGTTGTTGCCACTGCTCACTGGGCATTTAAAACCAAAACCGAACCTGACTCCCATGAAAAAGATACTGTGTTTTTACAAGCAATAAAAAAACCCTACTGGTCACTTGATTGCTATGGGGATGGATATAACTGAACTGGGCTTTCTTAAGGCAGAGAGCACGATCTAAGAGAAACAAAAAAAGACATGGGAGAGGGAGGGAAAGAGCGAGCGAGCGAGAGCTGAATTGATTTCAGTCTGTTCAGGTCTAGCTGGAAAACACAATGCAGCGAAACGGTCCCTTAGTCGGCAAGCTTCTTTTCCTACTTTTTTCCCATGGTTTGAAGTGGAGAGGGAGGGATAGTATTAGAAAAAGTGTGTGTGAGAGAGAAGGCTGTAGGAAAGGCAGAGAGATGAGAGACATCATTTGGAAGGGTGCAAAATAGGCCATTCCTTCTGGGGAGTGGAAAACTTTGATGTCCATGTCTCTGGTTTTAAAGTGGCAGTGTCAGGTTCGGGCTGAAAGGCCCTGGTATTCGAATCTTTGTCTGTGCTTGCGCTCGGGACTTTGCCTGTGCACACACCTGCACATCCAAACACCTGCTAGGGCATCCGCGCAGCAAATGGGCCCTGCACGTCAGGGCAGATGACAGAAAATAAGCAAGTAGATGGCTTCCCTGATTTCCTTGTACAGAGGTACGTGCTGGAAAAAAATAAAAGAAAAGCACATTTGTATGTTTGTGTGCATGGAAAGAGAGATAAGCAACAGGAAAAAGTGCTGTGGGCTTTACCCCTTTTAAAAAGCTATTCTCTTCTGAGCATTACTAATGCAGTTATAAGGCTCAGAGTGTCTTACAAGGCTGACAACATCTAAACAGACAAAGAAACAGGAGTTACAGGTAAGGAGAATAATCTATAGGAAGCATTGTGATTTGTCCATCATCACATACTAGTAAATTCAGTTTCAAGAGTCACAACTGACATCTGTAAGTCAGAAGCCCTTTCTCCTCTGCAGGGTCATGTGCATCTTGGCTGCTTTGTCCTTTGAGATGCATTTCCATACAATGCCACTAATAATTCAGACACACGAACAATGGTAAGTCTGCTGCAAGCCTGGAGGAAAAGAGAAAGAATAGGACCAAATTTATCACTCGTGGGACTCAAGTGAATTCTGGTAAGAGCCGATCCAGAGTGCAAGTGGTTCTTTCTCCTTTCCTCCCTTCCAAGAGCAGGAAGCCTTGCGCTCATGGTGGAGCTGAGAGGGCGGGCTGCCAGCCAATCTCACTGGAATACGCACCCAAAAATTGCACCGGGCACCGACAGGCTGCAAAAAGCAGGAAAGGTATTTGAGAACTATGCAGAGTTTCAGATCAAGCCAACGACAGATGTAAACGTTACTGTGACGGTCTTGGACTGAGAGGTCTTGCTTTCTAGCAAGAATAGAAGCATATGTGCATGGGGTGGCTTGTGGGTCCTGATGGGAGACAGACAATGGGTCAATTTATGTTCAGTTGACAGATCTCCTTTACTGGAGGGGGAGATTTTGACTTGAATCCCTGGAATGTCGGCATTTTCCTTCCCAATACTCATTTTCAGTTTAAATAGATAGAGTGAAAGGCCTATTTTCATGGCAGGTGGGCTAGAGAAGGGAGGCTTTAATGACTCTTTATTCTTGGATTTATAATCTGACACGCTGTACGCACATGTGTTTGTCACAAAACTGTGTGAGGTGCCCACCACCCATCCACGCATTGTCCAGCAGATGTTAAAGCCATCAAGTGTGTTTGCTTCCAGTTCCAAAAGAAAACATTCTCTATTTTGGGATGTGGGATTTTTTTTTTTTCAAAAACTGATCTAAACAAACAAACAAAAATAGTCTTGAAGAGGTAGGGCTTACATGATCATAAGAAACCTGTGTAAATGAGGATCTAAGGCCTGTTCCCTGACCCATAAACTGGGTTAGTAATTAGCTGTTCCTGCAGTTTGTTGTTCTCGTCACAAAACCTGAGGTTAGGCTGAGGACTATTTAAAAATCCCGTGCGTTAGCAATAAGGGCCATCTAAGCATACACTTACTGCAGAGACAGAGCATTCGTTGCTCCTTATAATAATACCTGAGAGCCCGCAGTCACAGCAGAGGTCACGCCATAGAAAGCACAGTGCTTTCCCCAAGGGGTTTACAGCCAAAGGCCTCCATCCTACAGACGAATCTGCTGGCTGGGACCTTGCACTCGCGTGGTGCTCCATTGCAGGACTAGGGCCGGCAATGGATTGACAGGGGGATACTCTATATTTTTTAATATACACATGCGCTTCATTAACAGAGGGTAAAATTTGCCTTATGGCTTGGCATAAGCTGAACCGAATAGAAAGAAAGGCTGTTTCTAGCCCTAACCGGATTCCTGTTGCTGCACTATACATCTCTTAACCTCAGACTGATGAACTCTGTGCGTCAGTGATGAGATAAAACAGAATTACCACTGAGAAATAAAAAATGGCAGCCTCCTGATTGAGAAATCCTCCTGTGCAAGAAAGGACCACTAGTGAAATGTTGCCTCTGGCTGTGGGGTAAGAGAAAAGGAAGCTCAGAACTCTAGTAATTCTGCAAATTTGTAATTATTGCAGGTAATTAGGCTCTGTCTTGGTTGCCTGGTCAAAGCAGACCCAAAACTGCTTGTAGGATTAGGTTTGCTCACTTTCCTTGAGCAAATTATTACCTTGTAAGTGATATGACAGCGGAGCATCCTCCAAGAGCAAGGGAGCCCACTGTTCTGGTGGGCACAGCATGAGTCAGGACACCGTCAGACGTGCTCATGGACAGGCTAGGAACCGCGTGAAGTAGCCGTGTGGGTGGAAGGCAGACGCGGGATAAAACAGTATCGTAGTCACTGCTACACCGAGGATACTCTTACATTGCTTAAGAAGCACTCCAAAAAGTTTTGGAACAAACTGTGGAATTAATGAAAAGTGAGCTGAAAATCTCTAGAAACAACTTCGTAAGTCTTGATCTCACTTTGAAAGAAACCAGTGGGTATTTGAATGTTTAGTTCCTCAGGCTGTAAGTATGAAAGGAAAAAGCCCCTAAAATATCTTCATAGGTAGCCCCTATAAAAGCACAAGATTCAAAAGCATTCCTTCAGGAGATCAAGGACGGTCCAGCCTTTGAAGCCGGGAGGATTGGGAAATTTAAAGATCTTTGTGGCAATCATATTGTGCCATTAGAAATCTACCATTTGGAATTGTAAAGCGTTTAAAAGGAATGATTCCAAATTCCACAGCTGTCTGGTGAGTGACAACTTGATGTGGCCTGGGGGGGAGGAAGAAGGTCATTGTTGGGAAAACAGTTAAAATGAACATTTTCTGAACAGATGCTTTAGATAATACTTTGATAAATGAGGTTAAAAACAAATAAAATATTCTGGGTGACTTCCAGAATATAACAGATTAGTAAAACAAACAAACAAACCTCAAAATGCAAAACCAAGAAACAGGTATACGGCTGGTACTTAGCAAATAATAGAGGATTGTTCAAAATAAAATGAACAATAAACAGAGTCTAAACCAGCAAGATGAGACAACTCTGCTGGCTATGGGAGATGCCACATTTTTTTTTATTGCGCTGCACTTTTGCCAAGCAAGAGAGCTTCTGGAAAGCTCAGCTGCTCATTTTGATACACTAAAATATTTGAGAATCCTTTTTTATTGTCTTTTTTTCCAAACCATTCAAGCAGCTCAGTTCCTGATCAAAATACAAAAGAATTGCATATGCCCAGCAAGTGGATAATGAAAGCAATCCCCTCAGTTTAGCGTCTTTGTCAGTAGAGTGTAGTAAGAAAAGTAAACAAACAGCATCACTGATGACAAACTGATTTATGGAATTGTTTGTTTTCATGATTTTCTGCATAATTATGACTAAAGGTCCCGATCCTGTGGCTGCTGAGAACCTTGTAGGGGTGGCTGCTGGCTGGGTGCCCTTAGTACTCATTAAGAGCTCCTTGTAGATGTGGTTTGGAAGCACAGAGAATAGGGTCCGTTGGGATTAAAGGGAATTAAGGGAAGTTTTTTCCTCACCCTTTAACAGCACCCATACCAAAT
>KZ508381.1:25440-37565 GCA_002844005.1 Limosa lapponica baueri | reverse complement strand
CTGCAGTGTCTTCCAATTTTCAAATGTGAGGGATCTGCAAGTAATTTTGTAAAAAAAAAGTATTTCCTGTGCCTATATGTGTAAAAATATGTTTGTACACATACGGATTTTGAGAAAGTAAGCTACTAATAAATATTTTACATATTTTCATCTATAATAATCACAAGAATATTTTTTTAATTCATAAAAAACTTGGGTTGTTTTAATAGAAAAAGAATAATTTGACTAGTAGGTAGACTACAGGTTATTAAAAATTGGTTTTTTAGTTGACTATTGTGTTTTAAGGGCAGGAGACCTAGAGTGGAGCTCAGCTGATAATCAAGTTCTCTTCTTCAAAAACCACATTTTGAGATGCCAGCACAAGAGTTCCTGTCAGTACTGTCCTGAAGTCTTGTAGGGAAGCAAGCACTAAAACCCTGGATAAAATAAGTTTGATTGGACAGCAGTGAGCCATTAGTAGGTGGCCTATAACAGATACTCTGAAAGGATATCAGAAATACTCTGCCATGTGTGGAGCCAGTCAGATTTCTCACAGGTAGAGTTTCAGGTACTCAGTAGATGTTCTCTTTCATTTAAAAACATCTCACAGAGATGATGAAGAAAATCTTATATCTTCATGAGCCTTGTCATGCCTTGCAGAGTGATGATGAGTCCCTTTTTTATATGCTCTTCCAGTTTAATAAGAGAAGCATGAAGACCTCTCCTTTCCTTTCCATTCCTATTTCTAGTGAGACTTGGAGCCCTCCCTTCTCCCTCAGACTGGAATAAAGATTATGGGGCAGACCTGAGGACATTGGGCTGCATTATTTTCAAAATACAGATCACCTACTATGCCCACAAAGTTCAGACATGGATAGAAATTATAGTGAATATCCTCTCTTGATATAGCCTACTATGCTATACTAAAACAAGTCAAGTCTGATCTATAGGTTGGCTGCAGTGAGACATCAAGAGATCTGGATGTGCTGAATCCTCTCCACGATAATGCCCAGGATAAGGCAAAACTGCTGGATAATGCCCTCAATATACCCACACGTTTGGACCCACCTTTCCCTCCTTTGGAAAATAGTTGTGCTTACCTCCACACTTCATCAGCCAGAACCCAGGGCTGCTCCACCACTTTACATAAAAGCAAGGAAAAGATAGGATTTGCATGCTAAACATATGAATTTTACCAGTTGGTTCCTCAATGCAAGTGCTATCAAACTTCACAGCTTACCTCTTCCAAATCACCCCCAGATGTGGGTGCGTCCAACAGGCCCAGCTGTGATGTGCCAGAACAAAAGCTTGTTAGATTTAACAGTCCCTTCGCTTTTACACATAGTGGATGATAAATTGCGTAAAAACGTCCAGCTGGTCTCTCCACTTGTGTTAATAGAGTTTCATTAGACACTTTATGGTCTAAAAGATAATCCCAGTTTGGAATACGTTAGCTTGGGAAATATTTTATTGGCAGATGAATAATGTTTGCAGACTCCTGAAAGTCATAGATCTGGGATTGCATCCTGATTTCGTTCCCTCTAGAGAGCCTGATGTCTCACTGCTGCAGGAGGTATAAGTAACTCCAGAGAAAACAGTTACATCCAGTACTCGCACATGTACGCACAAGTTTAATTACTTTTCTGCATCAGAGTCAAATAACACAGAGATAAACTTCAGTTTGATGGTAGGTGGCAATTGTTCTTGTTTCTGATTTACCTGTGGTTTGCCAGAGAAATTTTTTCCTGTTTAGTAGAACTATGATTTGGAAGTGAAGTCCCCAAACATGCATTGAAAAATATCCAAGAAACATAAAACAAAGAACAGTGTTAGAATATAGCTCAAATGCATTTTAAGATACCAGAAGCTTTGCCTCCAGCTCCTGATGGTGGTGGTCTGACAGGTTTCAAACCACACACCTGATGGGAATTTTTGGTCCAGGGGACCACACTAAATCTAGTCAGAAGCAAAACTTGCCAAAAAAATGTGCTGCATTGGTATAGGGGCCCAAACACTGACTTCTTTGATATACTGATCTGTTCCCTGTGTGCCCAATTACTTGCTCATAAATGAATGGGAGAGGAGAAATTCCTTCAGAAAACATTGAGAGCCTATTTCTCACTGTATAAACCATAATTTAAAGCTGGGTGGATTGGTAGAAATGTGTGCTGCCAACATATTTTGAAAGCAGGAGAGGACTTAACCCCTCTTTGGGTGCCAGAGCTGTGAATTGGTGACCACGTCACGTGCTATGGGAGAAAATATTGCTCCAGTCCCTTTCAGTAAGGTTGGGGCAGAGGCTGGTTTATATGTGTGTGTACGTGTAAGTATTATATACAAACATACCCACATTTGTTTATATATATATATTTATGTGCTTGTGTACAAAGATACATGCACAGTGTATACACATCATACATGTAGAACATACAGATTGCTGCTATTTTAGGAAATTGTTATAGAGAACAAGCTCATTTCTAGTGGCAGGAAAAAGAAGCTGGCTTTAATAATATGACTGGATGAGCTTTGCTTATTCTTTGACTTTGAGATGACTCCTTCAATTACCTTTTAGTTTTCTATTGTAAAATTGTTGATTCTTTACATCAGCTCAGCCTAAAGGGAAAGAATAGCAACAAGCAGTGAGCCAGTCTGTTCACTACCACAGGTACCTGGTCAGAAAGCTAAAATAAGAGGGAATCTTTTTTCAGTGATATGATTTGCCATTTATATCTTTCTTGGTTGGTTAATACATGTTGGTTTGTACGTCCCTGAAATGTCCGCTAAACCTTGCAATCTCACTTCTGATTGTATTTGGAAGTATTTGAAACTTTTCAGCTTCCCATGTTGCATTTTGGATTACATAGTATGCTCCTTTAATCTTTGAAAGTGACTTTTGACTGCATATTAGAAAAATATAGTAGAGAATATCTATCAAACTGAAAGCAGTAACAAAATTTTCCTGTAACTTTTCTTTTACCTACAGAAACTCAAGTTCATTCAGTTATATAACACATACTTTTTGTCCAAAAGACTTTAAATATTTTGTCCCAGTCACTGCATAAAAAGTATTGCTTATTAGATGCTTAATGTGATGCTTTTGTTATTCTTAAGAGAAATAGAAGTTAAATAGTTGTACAAATAGGTGAAAACTGAATCCAGAAATTTGGACGTTACATATTCTTATGGTATAATGCATACATTTTTGTATAAATCATGCTGTATGTAAGTTACTACTTAACTGTAATTATATTTAGAAGTTAAATCCTTATAAATGGACTCCCTATAATGGCATTTTAAGGCTGCAAGCCCATTTCATTTACATTCATGGTATTTTGTTATGTTTTCCTTGAAAATTACCTTTCGTGTTAAAACCCAGTACTGCTACCGAGGGTAGCAGTTTGCAAAATTTCAGTGTCCTAAATTCTCCGCTGTAGCCCTGCAACTCTGTAGAGTGGATCCAAAATACTATTGAGTCAGAGCTCTCCATTCAAACCAACAGGGATTGAACAAACATATATCCAAGTAATAAGATTTTCTGGATTTAGAACTAAAAGTAAAATGAAATCTCAATAAATCATTTCATTTTCTAATTACATTCTAGAATGGATTTTCGTTAAACATGTAGTGTATTTGATCACTCGTCTTCATTTAACCAACATTTTTTCCTGAAAGTTTCCTGGTGCCAGACTTGCAAGTCATTACAAAAATGTAATGACTCACAGCATTTGTTTACTCCTCTTTTTTAGGGAGAAGAAAATACCTACAGGACTTGTAATTATTGGGAAATATCAGCAATTTCCTTTCCCTTCACTTCTAAAGCAATATAATCAAATGTCTGCTTACTTTGCAATTACAGAAGCAATCTCTAGGTGCTTTGTATTATTTATTCAATTCTACAGTAATTTAGTCAATGTTTTATTTAAGAACAGAATAATTACATGCCTGTTCAATAATGCACTGCACCTACTAAATGTTTTTAATGTATCATTTCATAATTCAGAAAACAAGAACAAGAAACTCTTTCAATTTTAACTGCTAGCTTTCTTTTAAACTACATTTACAAAGGGAGAATTCTACAAAAATAGAGATCATGTTTCTTATTGCTGTAACCAGCCATTTTGAATATGATTTGCCAATATTTTTCCAAATAATATTGTTGGAAAGTATGTTCAAAAAAGCTTAGACCATTTTTTTTAAAAAAACCAGCATGTTTTATTGATTGCCGTTTTGCGAATTACTTAACACTTATTATTAAGTCACTGGAACGGCACAAGCTGAATAATTAGTGTAGGTCTTTCACAACACACTGCAGGTAGGAACGTTTGTATAAAACAGAGGGGAGGGAGTCAAACAAACTATTCACTCAGCTGTTCATTGTGGTTCTTTTTATGACCGTGATTCAACTGTGTGTGTCCTACAGAAGCACTGGGACCATGTGCTGACCGTGGGCATTCTTCTCTGTGAATTTTCCATGTCTACGTTTACATACGTCGTGTTTGACCTCCTGAGTCATAAGGCCTGATATCTGTCTCTTTATGATTTGACCTCTGGTTTCCAGACATGAACAGTGTCTGAAGAAATCCTTTGGGTCTATATTTCTCACAGAGGTGTGAGAAGTGAAAGAATAGCAGGAAATGAACAGAGCTGAGACGCTTCAAGTAACTTCAGTGATTCATGGACCAAAATAAGCTACACATGCCGAGTCTAGGTCTGGAGTAGCTACATCTGTTCCAGAGAAGGAGAAAAACAAATTTCATGGCTTCATATATATCACTGATATATCGAGAATTTGTTTTTAACAATATTCCATTTCAATGGATATCCAGTTGCTTTTTTTCATACATAGCTACCACTAGCCCTTGAAGCTGGCTGAAAAGGTTTCAGAAGTCTACCATGATATAATTCACTCAGTGGGAGTTACAAGCCAGACAACTCAGCTCTAGTGTTTACTGGAGCTGCCTCTGAAAGTCTAAATCAGTTTCCTTTTCCAATTAATACAAAACGTATCTGAGTGCACTGGCTGTTAGTTACACCAAGTTTAGCTCTTCCTGAATATAAGAATGATCTGAGGCTGAACAATAGCCAGAAATATCAAGAAAAGCTTCAGGAATGACCAAATTCAACACGCCAAAATTTGCTGTAAAGCTAATTCTTCACATCACAGGTAGATGCCATCTTACCGCAAAGCCTCAGAGACCAGCTTGTGTAAAATACTGTCACTAGCTTTTCATGCAGGTTTTTAACCTCTGAACTATTCTGAAAACAACCAGTTTCTGCCATAATTCATGTATGTCATGATGGAAAATGACACTGTAAACTGTATGTATGTCATCACTAGAATTGTTGCTAACGTTGCCATTTTCAAGTGATTTCTTGTCTGAAAGTTAATAAAGGGTTGTTTCCCACAATAGAAAGTTTAAGACAAAACACTGACTGGAAACATCCACCAAGGCTATGCTGTCACTTATAGTATCCTCACAATAAACTTACAGACTTTAAGATATTGCCAGAATTCCAGTGGGTATTTTGTTTCCTCTGGAAACCGCTTTATAATTTCATATAAATTTGCAGCCCTAGAAAGATGAAGTGATACTTATACTGTGATCTGTACCACGCTTTCATGCTGTCTTTTTCTCCTGTTTTTCTCACTAAGCAATTGAAAGAACGAGAGCTCATATAAGTGAGGTTCCCTGCAGGCAATGAAAAATGTTGAAACAAAAATGCAACGATATTCTTAGTTCCATACCACATGCCTGTAGTCACCTCTTGGACCACCGGAGACTATGACCAACACCTGAGCAATGTCTAAACCTTATACCTGCACAGAACATAAGTAGTTTGCTGACTTCCCTTCAGTAGTATGGTCCAAATGTATGTTATTCAGTTAAAACTGAACAATTTATTCTAAAAATTGCCCTATTTGCCTTGTTTGCAACTGTTGATCACATATATATGAAAACACTGGTTGTATTTCATTCATCCTTGAACACCAGATCTAAACGTCAAACTATCCTCCTCAAATATTAATAGAACTAAATGTCAAACTATCAAGGCTCTCCATAATGAGCCTGTTAAATGCTAGACAAATTGCATTTTAAAATTACTAAAACTGTGAACAGCATATCAGCACAAACCAAACCCAGATTTACTGCCAGGCACAAAAATAAAAAGCCAAAAACGCCCAGAACACCCCGTTTTAGTTGATTGGTTTTTAATTTCTAAAAGTAATAGCCCTGGCCAGATAATTGCATGAGAAATAACATTGAACTATCATTAACACACATGAGCAGTATCTCGGACTTTCAATCTCCCTTGGCCAGTCATTCACGCCCACACAATATTCTCTGTATTGAGTCACCTATTCATATAAAAACTACATTAAAAATGGCAGTGAGTCACAGTGTACAATTAAATCATTGCCTTTCTAAATCAAGTTTATATATATTAAGGCAAAATTATATCTGTAATACATTTATATAAAACATATATATTATATATATCATATATAAATTTATATATTTGTACATACTTATGTTACGTTTATATGTTTAGGCAAAGTTCTTATTCAATCAGTAATTACATTTTAATTGTATCCTATCAGTGGACATCTCAAAGAAAGACCATGCTGTGTGGCTTTTTCTTTATTCCTGATTTCTGCTACAGGAACCACCAAGCTTGCAGTGCTAAACATGTCCCATAACTGATGAGGAGAGAGTATTTATTGCTCTGTAATAGAGAGTAACAGAGTAACAGAGAGTAATAGAGTAGACCAAGCACTGCACAAGCCCAGAACAGGCAGTCTCTGTGTCAGAGACTACAGTCTAAATAGACCTCTGAGTTGTTTAATATTATGTGATTATTCTTGGCAAGCCACAATACTGAAAGAAACTAGCTGCTGGTTATCTACTGGAAGAGATTAGCTGATGTTGATTTAGATCTTTCCCAAGCAGACATTATTTCTTTTTTTTTCAATTAACATTTTCCTGACTTTTTTTAATCTAGTAGACAATATCCGTAAAGCATTTACCCTATCCTCAAGCTGCCAGGTTCAGGACCTCTATTTATACCTCTTCTCTGAAATGCTTTTGGATTTAGTTACAATTATGTTATTACTTCAAATCCAGCAATGGCTTTAGCTTTAAAAAAGATTACAGAAAGATAAACTTCAAGCTGAGTGAAATCATACTGCCAGGGGTCATGACTGTAACTAAATCCTTAATCTCAACTAATTGACTACTTTATGGTCATAATTAATGGCACAATGGGTGAGGAAAAGGAACAGTAAAAAAAAATAACGTGAGGCCTATCTGTACAAGGAAATGGATATCCTAAAGGCAATTTAACCCTATACTACATGTTATGTAGAGAAGCAATGAAGCATGCTTTGTTTAAATATATATTTTGTAAGAAAAAACTCAATGGAGCATTGAAGTTTCAGAGATGCTACAGTTTATGGGGAACTGATGATTGAAGAGCCCTGTCTTTGATTTCTTGAATAACACATGAAAGATGCTAATGATGTTATTCTGTGGCAATAAGGCTCAAAACAATGAGCTGTTGAAGTTCCATCCCCAGATGCTTCATTCATGATAGGACAGGTTAAGCATTGAGGGCAGAGATAACAATCAAGAGTTCTGTCATTGGCAGTCATTATATGTTAAATAAAGGCACAGTTCCTCACAGATCTCTGCTCATACTTATGGGGAAATCACAGTGTATGTTTTTCAGATGGTTTCCATTAATACTAGGACAGGGGAGCACAGGTCTGTTTGCCATGCTTTGCAGCACGAAGCTCCTGTGATAGATGCATCATAACATTTGATGTTATAACATAACAACTTACATAACTTTTAAGGTGCCAGGCAGACCTTATAACCCCTTCCAGTACCTGGAGGGGGCCTACAGCAGAGATGGGGAGGGACTCTTTATCAGGGAGTGGAGCGATAGGATGAGGGGTAATGGTTTTAAATTGAAAGAGGGGAGATTTAGATTAGATATTAGGAAGAAATTCTTTACTGTGAGGGTGGTGAGACACTGGAACAGTTTGCCCAGAGAAGCTGTGGATGCCGCATCCCTGGAAGTGTTCAATGCCAGGCTGGATGGGGCTTTGAGCAACCTGGTCTGTGGGAGGTGTCTCTGCCCATGGCAGGGGGGTTGGAACTCAATGATCTTTAAGGTCCCTTCCAACTCTAACCATTCTATGATTCTGTGATTTTCCCATCTGAGCAACGTCTGCCCACTTGCTCAGGATATTTTGTGCCTCTACACCATTTTCTCGAAACAAGAAGTTACGTACCAGAGCACAATTGCTAGATGTAACTACAGCAATGAAATACGCTCCTAGTACTTTCCAAGAAAAGTGTTTATATCAGGAGTAACTGACTATGCTCATTAGGCATCATGAGACAGTTAGCAATGATATGTAGCTCTCTAGGTATCAAACAGATGCCACATTTAGTAAAGAGCAGAGTGAGACAACACATTAAAATAGAGTACATCATACCATCTTAAGATAAACATGCTCCACTTTCAAAGAGCTGCACAGAATTTTAATTAGGCAGTAACTCCACCGTGAGATCATGTTGTAAGGAGCCACTTGACAGTCAAGAGTGTTATTAAGTCATTATATTTTTTACCATGATCACTGTCTTTTACTGCATCTATTGGGATCTGAGTAAGGACGTTTTTGATTAATATAGAAAAGAACTCAATGAATTTGTGAGTCAGATTATAAAATTATTGCTGGAAAAGTGTTGGGTCTGGAAAGCAGGTTATGGGAACTGCTTTAACGGGGAGTCTTCATACTGAGATTGCTACAGATTTTTGAGTTTTGGCATCTCTTTTTCTCCCTTCTGTTGCGATCAGCAGACAATGCTTCCATTTTCACAAGTTCTTTCCTCTCTTTTCAGCAGAGTCCTGACATTGAGTTGGTTGTTTGCTACTGAGGGCACCTTGGGCCTGAGAGGGGCCAGCTCTGACTCTGGTCTCCCAAGCAGTCCCTGATCCCTGTTTTCCTTCTTTGTCTCCCTTCATGCCCACTACCTGATTGCTGCTGTAGCCTCCACTCAGCAGTCAGCAAGAGAACCTTCCTGTCCTTGCTGGCATGTTGGAAGGGTCTCTGCTCAGTATGGCAAGGGTAAGGCATTTCCAAACCTAGAAAGTTATTTTCCTTCCCTAGTTCGAGGTCCTCTTCTGACTGCAATGACATAGAGTAATAGTGTCCCTGCATCACTTTTACATGGGGAGCCGAGTGGCCGCTCTGCATAGTGGTGGGATTTGCAAGGTCTCTGTAGAAGGATGGTGTCTCCCCATAGTTAAAATGAAGTGACCAGCTGAATTTATGAGAGAAACAACAAGTGTAGAAGAAATAATAATCTTATGGGCTATGACAGAACTTCATGTATTATTACTGCAACTCTTTTAGCCTAAAGTTAATCCTTATATTGTAAGAGATATTAAGAACCTAGAATTCTATCAAGGGAAAAACTAACCATGGGGACTTCAGGTATGTCACTCTCCTCTCAGCTGGGAATGGAAGTAGTTGGAAAATTAGTCTTCTCTTTACTAAACAGGATTGTAGTTTCTTTTTCTGTTCAGGTCTTCATACAACCTTTACTGTTTTATACTGTTTGTATACATACAACCTACAACTGTGCCTACTGTTTTATTTCAAGCCCTACTTAGAAAATATTACTTTCAAATGTAGCTAACTTTACTGGATTATAAGAATAATGGAGTCTTTTGTTTTGGCCTCTATAGGAACTGCTTTAATTGAAAAACAGTTCTATCAATATTCTCTGAAATTACTTGTGTGAAGATTTCAAAAATAAGCAGCTTAAAAGCTTTAAAAGACAGTCTTTTACTCAATCTGTAAAGGATTGGAAATATATTTTTATCGTTACTGTTGATAAAGAAAGATTTAATTAAACCTCTGCAACTCTTGTGAAGGAAGATTTTCACTTTAACTCCTGTGAAATGTGCTTCAGAAGAATTGGGATAAGTAAGATTGTCCATGATTACTATAGTAGCCTCAGGACCACGATATACTATCAGGTATTTTATCTCCTGACTAAGAAGTATAACTACAAATTACTCTGAAGTGGCCAGAAAATATCATCGACAGTCAACAATATATAAGAAAAATGTAGCAGAGACTTACAAACACTTTACCTACTTTTGGTATTAGTGGGCTCAAGCTATAGAAGCATGTGACTAAGTCAAAATATGTAATATTTGGATATCAAAGCATTCACTGATGTGGGCATGTCACTGTTCTAGGCAGCCAGAGTCCTTCTGAGCACATTATTACATGCCCGTTTGCATTCAATAAGTAAAATCTTTTCAAAAATTTAAGATTTCTAGCTGAGTCTGAGAAGTTAAATTCCCATTGAATTTCAATAGAATATGGGTGCCAAATTCTGTAATGCCTTTTCTTTGTTTTCTTGTTTAAAGTGATGATAATTTTTAGCACTTGCACTCTCCTTTCATTTGTTTCTGGTCTGGTATTAAGGAGCGGGTTTTTTTCAGGGTATTCATAAATGTAGGCAAGTCCTTGTGAGATTTCCCAGGCTTCAGTTAATAATCAGTATTCTACTGCTACATGCAACATGGAAACAAGGCAGCTCTATTTTTAGGTCGTAACACTTGCAGTGTTACAGCTGAAACACCAGCAGTTCATAGGTGAAAAATATCCTTGGTGGTGGATTTAACATTAGCTCAGGGTAACTTAGATCAATGATATCTTTACACAGGATAAAACACCAGATGGATATTATTACTGATTGCATAGTGCTATGAAATTCACTTCCGGAGAAACAAATTACCATCAATCTCAGTTAAGCTAAAGTGCATGCATTTCAACATACTTGAACATCTATAGCAACTTCTCTGTGTTCTGGAGCACCGATAATCCAAAGTCCATTTGTTATGTTTTATGAATAAAACTGAGAAGTAGATTCAACCCTCCCTAAAAAAGTCATCCAAGGGACATAGTAAGATATTTTTATTAATGCTCATCAAACTCAACAGTCCCCTAATGCTTCAGAAGTTTATTGAGAAGTAGAACACAATATGCAATGTCCATGCACAAACTTGGTCAAAATAAGCATTGGGAACACCTTGGCTCACTTTCACATATTCAGGCTCTTACAAATAAGAAAAAAAGATTTGCTTTACACTGGAGTTCTTCAGAACTCCTGTATTGGTATGTACATTAACATCAAAACCTTTGAAGAATATTTGTCTCCAGCTTTTTCATCTCAGCATCTCTGTTCCTTTTAAAATTATATAGAAATGCTCCAAGTGTAGAGTAACAGAAGGGTATTACCAGTGTAATATAAGCAATGCAATATAAACAGCCATTTAAGCTACTTTTAGATAATATATTTTTCCTTTCCTTTCCAGACACAAAAAATTCTGCATAAAACATTAAGTACTTCTAAATTATTACTGTTCTCCTCTGCATAGTTCTAAATATGATGAAGAACAGGCTTTCAAGGAGACTGACTGAAATACCTCAGTTTAATCAAAGCTCAAAAAAGCTATTTGTGCTAAGTTCCTTTTTCCCATTTTTTGTTCTTTACACTCACTCGTTGCATTTTATTTCAGATTAGATTTTAATGCTCTTGGCAGTGCAGTTTACAAAGCTCAGGAAACAGAAAGTGCTGGAAATAAAGCAGCTACGGCTGTGTAACAAGTTTCCTGAAACGTGGAAGGATGTGCTGGTGTGGTGGGTTGACCCTTACTGGACACCAGCTGCACACCAAGCTGCTCTATCACTTCCCCTCCTCAACTGGACAGGGGAGAGAAAGTATAACGAAAATATAACGAAAGGCTGGTGGGTCGAGATAAGGAGAGAGAGTGATCACTCAGCATCATGGAAAAACAAACCTGAGCAGGGAAATTAGTTTAATTTCTTACCAAGCAAAAACAGAGTAGGATAATGAGAAATAAAACCAAATCTTAAAAACACCTTTTTCTCACTCCTCCCTTCTTCCCAGATTCATTGCTTGAAAGGAGAAAAAAAGCCATAATACCTGAATAAGGAATCGATAGCCAAAACTTTTCATTATATAAATAATTATGGAAGGCTTTAATTGCCTATGTGGATGGTGGAGAAATAATGTAAGCTAAGGAAGCCCAGAAAG
>KZ508381.1:6114-17189 GCA_002844005.1 Limosa lapponica baueri | reverse complement strand
AATGTGCCAGGAAAGCCAGGGGGCTTGGAATAGCTCCAATTTTGTCTAGGAGCTATTTAAACTAAAATGTGCTCTTTTAATCCATTTTTCCAATCTGAGTAGGTTTAAAAATTAAGTAACAATGGACGTTTAAACTGTTTTGAGGGGGGGTTGTTTTGTGTTTTGGTTTTTTTTGTAGAAAACCTAACTAGCTGGCTTCTTGGAAAAAAAGTGGGAGAAAGGAAACTTCTCTACAAATAGTACTGTACTGAAAGCTGCTAATGACTGCGATCCAAGAATCGCTTGGATCTACGAGGATTGGAGACTCAACCCAATAAACACATCAGAATTGTGCTTTTGGCTCAGGAGATGGAGCAGTTAGGGCTCCTTAAAATAGTAAGCACAATGAATGGGCAGGTCAGTGCGGTAATCTGCATGGTATGTCCGAGATAAACCATGCGGGTCTCTGGATTTGCCAAGCTGCAAAAGTGGGAGGATAGATAGAGTGAACAGAGGGGCAAGCGTATGAGATGGAGACAGAGAGTCTGGAACAGCAGCTGAAGGTCAAAATGACTCTAGAGGGAAAGAGGCTGCCCAGAGCTGTCAGGTCAAGAGTGGACCTACTTCCTCAAGTGTCCTGTTTTTCATGCTGATGACATGTCCATAGGTCAGGATTAAAATGTTCACACTGTGCTCATGAAGAGTGCCAGAGAGCTGGTGCCTGGCAAGCTGAGCTCTGCAGAAAAAAATCTCTACTCAGGTTTGTGCCAGACCATTGCTTATGTGTAAATGTGTGAATGACTGGAGAGTCTAGACTCTCAGACCAAGATCAAATAGGTGCTAAGTGATAAACTTGGAGTTTTCTGGGCACGTAACTTAAAGAACCTGGTGGGTTTTCAATTGCTAATTTTAATGACTGTGGACGTAGTGTGCATTTGTAGGAAACAACAACAACAAAAATAGAACACCACCCAGGTAGTTCTTGTTGCAAGCAGCTATGGCAATAAGCCTTTTGGTGAATGGATTGAGTTCCATCTTAAAACATTTGAAGACTTTGCAGCTCTATACCAAAATGAAGGTCAACTTCTTTGGCAATTAGAAATCTTCTGCAGTTTTACAACATAAACTCATTGGCTCTTCAGTGCCATGTCGATTGGTGGTTTTGCAAGTCCCACAATATCTAGTTACCGTATTTCTCATCAATATTTTGATTTACTCTAATTTAGACTTGTTTTATGAAGTAAATTTAGAAGCGTTGCAGCTGCGTTTTATTGATCACTAGGCCTTTTTTAAACACTGTGGAAAAAGTCATGTAGCTAATTCAATTATCCAGTTTTCTATTATTCTCATGAAGATCTGCACTTTTTCCAGTTTGGTTTCCTATTGTTCATTACTCTTTCATGCATTAGTGTTTCTTGTATACCTAATTTTCCTCTTCTCAGGTATCAACATAAGTTCCCTGCTTCGTGCTTTAGTAGAACTCCCCTGTAATCATGTCAGACTCTTGTTCCAGCACTCACACAGTGTTTATCTGCCTTCTGTAATTCCCATATGAACATAGTCCAGCGTCGAACATGAAAACTTCCCTCATACTTCTAATACTTAAACCACCTCATCATTCTTTAGCCCTTTCATTGCCTGATTAGGAACAACAAAATACCACCAAAAACCACCTGAATCTCTGTCTGGGAATAGTCAGCCTATATCTAATTGAAAAGGAACCTTGAAACACTTCTCATATGGCTGATAGGAAAAAAAAGTGGTAGTAAGATAAAATGCTAGTTAGGACCCTGCCCCTTTCCTTCCCCAGAAAAGTCAGTGAAGCAGACAGACACCAGAATCCAAGGATACCATATGGAGAGTACAAAATAAAAGAAAACATTTTTTAAAATACATACAGGAGGACGAATGGAAAGAGCAGGACAGAAGGTTAATACCAATGTCAGGAACAGGCAGATTTATGGAAAGAACCGTAGTTCTATTACCAGAGGAGGTCCAGGAAGGAAGTATTTCAGCCAGGGGCAAGAACACCTATTTCTGTAAAGGAATGAAGAATTCACTCCATGTAATAAGTTTCAAGACAAATGTTCTTCCAAGGCTCCTATTTAATTAGACCAAGGCTGACAATTCCCAGACAGAGATTCAGGTGATCTTCAGTAATATTGTTTAATTGACCCTTCAAGGAAGTCCTGAGAGAAGTAAGAATCAGGATTTTTGTGCCTGTCTGACAATGCTAACTGGAAGCCACTTGCCATTGCCGAAGTACTTTATGCGGTGGACATCCATACCATCATTCCCCATGTAAATGATGAGAGACTATGAGAGATTATAGCTGCAGAAATCCAAATGATAGATTTTTCATGCTCCCTTGATATATCTTCTGTGTGATCTTAATAATCCTGACGAAAATGAATCAGGTTTCTATTGGTTTTGAATTTGCACTGTGAAGAATACAAGCTCATTTTCTCTCCTATGCATCAGTCACCCAAACATAATGTAACACCCCCCTCTTCCTCAGATAGCATTCTCTCCAGAAATCAAATTACATTCATTTTTTACTAATTACATTTCTAGAATTGGCACCCTAATAAGACTATTTTGCATGCTATTTTATTTGCTCTTAACTCTGCCAAAAGCAACAAGTATCAGTTCCTTTAATGTGCGACATGAACTGTTAATTAGGCTCAGATGTTCAGCTTTAGTTTTCCATTTTGAAGTTATTAAGAACATGCTAATTGTAACACAGCAGGTAAATAATAATCTGAAACTCTATTTCATAGCAATTACAAGGAAGCCAAGATAAATTTGTGAATTACAAACGGATTTAAAAAGCATAGTGTGTTTAATGACTGCTTATATATATTACAAATCTTGACTGTTCCTAATAGTCAAACACTTATTAATCTTAGTACAAGTCGTACAACAAAAGAGTCTATTTTGATGAGACGATGGGAGATCTGTAATGTTACTGCATCTTCCAGCTCCACATATAAAGGAGAGGGTAAGACATTTTCGTCTTCGGTACAAGAAGATGGAAGCAGCTCCCTCCTGATACACCAGCTCTCTGGCACCACACGAGCACAGCGGTGACAAGAGCCGATGGGGGACCCGCTGGAAGAAAGCAATCATCGTATGTATAGGTTTGACCAGTCTGGTGACAGTTCTGGAAATGTGTCAGGAACTATCAAGATGACTCAATATTTGCACCAGTCCTTTGGCAGAGGGGGTTGGACTAGATGATCTCCAAAGGTCCCTTCCGACCCCTACAATTCTGTCATTCTGTGATTCTGTTGGAGTATTGACTGCTGTGGTGGCACAGTGTTGCAGCAGGAGCGTGACACTGATGTGGAGTGCCACTGCTTGCTACTGGCTCTAGCAAATACAGTAACCAGCACATTCAGAAATACCTTTGTCCTCCTTAAGACTGAGCATTAAAGTTGTTTTTTGAATCAGTTGTAAACTGAAACTTCCTGACTTTTTTTTTTAACTTTGCCCAAGCCCCCATTTTTTTCCCAAGAGATTGTTTTAAGGGAAAGAGACACAACTATGATGGTTTGTGTAACTCCAGTGATTTAAACTCTTTTTTGTTACAAACCAGCCTGGACCCTGAACAAGATAAGCTGTTATCACTACACATGAGGAGGTTGGTATCTCACCAGACCTGAACAACATGCCCTGCAGAAAAAAGAAAAAAAAAAAAGTCAGATCTGTAGCATGCAGACATTCCCTCAGGACCATTACAAAGAGAGGATGAAAAAGCAGGGGAAATATTAAAAACAAACAAACAAATAACCCCCACCCCCCAAAATAAGAAATGTTTTGTAAGAGGCATGACATGAACTAAATACCAGCTTTTCCTGAAGGATTAATTTTTGGCTAGCTTGCACCCTTTATGCCGTCTTCCAATAGTTATGATACATTACTGACCATTTCCTGCATCTACTAATTTTTCATCATTGCCCCTAAACTTTATGATGTCTTTGGTGAATATACATGTCATTGGCCAGGCAGCCCATCCATGATAAGAAACAATCTGAGTGCCGGACCGTCTTTAAATATATAGTGGGCGGGCTGAGGGCTGGCAGGTCCAGGAGGGAAACGTTCACAAAGATGTGACCAAGGGGTATAAAGATCTTTGGGGGTGTTGGGCCTCAATATACCCAAATTGAGAGCCACATCTCTGCCATTACCCATGCCTGGTACTCAGTGTGTTAAGAAAGAGGAATTACTTCTCATTTGTGATTTCTGACCAAGTAGAGTTGGAACAGGTTTTAGGTTTTTTAATTTCCTGAAAATTTTAGGGTGTAACATTTTCAAATGTTACTTATTTATTCCTTATTTAATCTTTTATACGAGGTCAGTGTTAACACTTTCTCTAATTGTCTATATTTAAATGTCTTTTTGAATTTCTCTGAAACAACTGATTCTCAGTTTTCCTTGTGGTGTGGATCTTTCAGAGGTGCCTCCTTTGAGTCAGTATCCCTAATATGCCTCTTGCCTTGCAATACCCAGCAAAGCAAAACTTCACATGTATAATCAGAATTTTTTCTTTGCTACCAAATAACAAGTGAAACATTTGCCTTATCAGCCCCATTCAGCTTCTTGAAAAGGTTTCTTGATACATAAAGAGGTGCGGATCACATAACTGCAATATAGAGAAAAAACACAAACTGCTCACAGCTACATAGAATTGTCAGCATCACCAAACACTGTTGACAGGGTTGAACTGAAACCAGGTACTCTGACCTCACCCTTGATGGCTTGACACATTTTTCCATGTGTAGGCATTTAAAATGTGACTGGAGGCCTGGTACAAGACCCTTCCATGTCTGCTCAGTGTGCCCCAGCACTCTGCAGATTGGCACCTTCAGTCAGGACTCCTGACTAAATTGATCTCCCATTCCCATCACTTTTCTGAAGATCAGCTCCAGGGCACCTCTGTAGCAGGAAGTGGGAATGAGTAAGTGGAAATACATTAAACTATCCCTCCTCTCCCTGTTCTTTTGCAGTAGTATTTATAGTGAGATGCAATTGCAGGTCAACGTTATGGCTTTTCCCAGAGGATGTTGCCCTCAGCCTAATCCTTTCATTAGAAAATATATTTAAAAACTAGATCCTGTTTATTAAATCTGTTATTTTACTAGTAAAATTATTTGAATGCATTAAATATGTTTCAAGAAAATAAATTTTGAAAATACTCTCTTAAAATTCATATCAATGAAATTTTGAGAGAAAATAGCATGAAACAGGTGACACAGGGGTTGCACAAATGTGAAAGAGCAGAGATAATGGAAAAGAAGTATATGATAAAAAGAGGCAGCCTTTTTCCCCTCTCTTCTGCAAATGATAGAGCAACTAAAAGGAAGTAACAGAGCCTGAAAATCACAGACCAAACATATGAAAAATAGAAACAGACAAAGGAAATTAATAATTTCCTGTACAACCAGAGCAATGTTTTCAAGATACACAATAGGTTTACAAATGAAAACAACAAAGGGCGAAAAAGTTTCTAGAGATCTTTCTTTCTTCTTGAAATACCCAACAGCACAAATTCTCTGTATGTTCTGAAAGAAACCATTTCAAGAAAAAGCTTTGTGATTGGGCTAAATGTAGTAAATATATTTCTTTGTTGTTTTCTTATACAATTAAGTGGCTCTGACATGTATAACAACATTTAGCCCAGAAGATAAATCATAGTAACAGCTTTTCATGTGGATACTAAGTATAGACAGCTAGAATGTTCTTCGCATAAAATTATGTGTGCTTCTTTATGATAGTTACTTTATTTGCATTAAATAGCAAGTTAAGGATACATTATATAGAGTTATATAGGACATTATTAACGCATGAAGAAAACATGCTTTTGGTAATGTAGGGCATAGCAACATTTTTAAGGGGTGAGAGTCCCTAAAATTTAATGTAGGGAAAAATACACTCTGAGGAGCAGAACACAGTGTGGGCCAGCACACACTGCTACAGTTCCACTCACATCGGTGATGCTGATTTATATCAAGTGAGGGTTTGGAATGAAACACTCCCTTTTCCCATTAACAGTCAGCAGGTAAAGCAGGTGTAGATATGATTTAGGGCAACTGAGTGATACAGCGCAAGACAGCCGATCAGTGGCCCTTTAACATCCTGCAGCTTGCGAGCAGCTCCAGAGCAGCTTCCACTCCACAGCAAAGTCACACAACTAGCAATGAGAATCTGGGGACAAAAGATTGCCAAGTAGTACAAATTCTCAGCTTTGGGAGCAGCTGAGCCAAGCACAGGCTAATGAGTCTGATGTCAGTGACTGCCTTGACGCCCAAAGGGACCTCCAGGCCCACTCTGCAGAACCCATGAAAAACATAGGTCTTACAGCCCTTGGCTTTGATTTTAGGGTCACAGTAAATGGTCACCAGGGTGTAATGGATGGAGACTCAGGTCAGTGGGACAGAGACTCGAGGCAGACACTGTGTTCAGGTTTCAGATTTTGAATCTCTAGCACCTCTGACAAAACCAAAAAAAATGACAAAAGATGCTCCAAGCTTGATATTTGAGAACTGAGCACTCAGTCAATATTAGCTAAAATCAGCATTTCTCCTTCTTGCTAGGACTGTATCAGAGACAAGACTGCAACTAGAGCAAAGAAGGATAGGAAGCGTAGAGTTGCTTTTTCTATTTCGTTGTTCTTCAGTACTTCTGAATGTTAACTTATTTTGATGAACAACTAGAAATTTTATAAGTGGTTGCAAATGAATTGCCTGGCCAGAGCTAAATGGTAGATAATTCACACAGACTATAGAACCTCCTACTAGTCATGCTTGATAAGCAAGACGTGATGAGTTTCTTCTGCTTCATTTCCCCTACTATTTTGACAAGAAAATGAGGGAAGGATGTGATGTGATTGCAATGTGTATACAAGAAAAGAAGAGGGAAGGACTGAAAACTTAATTACAAAACATAGACTGACATAATAATGAATTTTTGTCTATCATAGGTTTTTTTTTTAAAATAAATTGAAAATATTTCCTGTTTAAAAGGAATAAAGAACATAGAAATAAAGACATAAAGAACATATAGATGATCATTTTCTGTTTACTTGGGATAGAAGTGGTATCATCTCTCCCTAAGACTGATTACACTGTAATGACACTGAGCTCTCATCTTCAACAGATGTGTTGGCCTTAAACTCACCTTGTCTGGAGTACTTTAGCCTTAAGCTGCATATCATACTACAAGAAGTTCCTAATAGGAGCAAACAATCTGTCCCAAAGAATACTGTGGATTTTAAGCTAGACCACCACTCAGTCCCAGCAGTTTCTTGAGTTTACTTCATAAAGATAACAAGATAAGTTCAAGAATTAGAGTTTTTCTGTAGAAGACCTTAGCCACTAAAGGTTTTTACTGATGTAACTGCAAAAGGTTTTGCATTATTTATTTAACTACCAGCTCTGAGGGTGTTTGAATATCATCAGTGGTGAAAACCACTGGAAGTCAATGAGATACTCTGGGAGTTCATTAAGGTAATAATTCTATTTAGCATAATGATGTAATGGAAAAATGACACAAATACTTTACACAAACAGACAATGTGTAGGGATTACAATTATTTGGCTTACTAATTAAACCTCCCATTTGGCCACTTTGCTGCAAGTTTAATTTTATAAACTCATCATGCTTGTCATTCTATGAGTCATGAAGTAGTTAAACTGGTAGGCTATATATAAATTTTATGTCCTAATGGAGAACCTTACTGGATTTTCCTCTGTGTTTGGGGGTTTGGTTTTATTTGCTGAAAATACTCTGAAACAGTGGTAGTTAATCAAATTCAAAGCCAGTTGAACCCCAGGGTTTTGATTCAAAGGTCACTAAAATCAGTAGGAAGTTTTCGTGGGTGGCGTGGTTTAAGACCAAGTGACACTATGAAGGTTAAATGGATTTGGATAGCAAATCACCAAATATACACAATTGTTTGAATTCCCCAACTTTGCTGTTCTGTGGGAGCAGACTCTCTGTGGGAGAATCAGTGCATTCCAGGAGGAAAGTCAAAGGGGGAGCCACCATGCCATGAGCTGCTGAAAGAGACTGGAGCTAAGCTTTGATCCAAACGTGTTTAGGCTTAAGGACATAAAGCACATTAGTAGAAATAAGAGTGTTACAAATCTTCTGATCTGTTTTATGTGGTTAATGTTGTATAATATCTTAATCATGTAATACAATGGTAAATAAAAATTAAATGACCAACCTATGTCTTGATAGTATTATCTACATTCATCTTGCAGAAAATTCCTAACTACTGAATTATAACTTCTGAGCATTAATTTATACACATGTTCTTTACATTTAAAAGGCAACTTCTTGTTACTTGGATCACATTGATTTTCTGAAAGCACAGAATTTAGATGTCTAAGACACAATTTTTTCAGTAGCATTAACACCCAATAAGAGCCCCGCAGTATTTTCTTGAGAGTGGTCTTTGGTCTACACGATGGTTTAAATCATTACCTGCAATGATTTGCAGGTACCTCCCTTACCTGTAATGCTACAGTCAGAAAATAAAAGGGAGATGTGTCAGAACAGTATTAAATGCAAAAAGGGTTGATAACTTGATGAAGTAATTTTAGTTAGGAAAAAAAGTTTAATAAAACTGTTTCTTGTTCTGAGTGATAAGTCCTAATATTCCTTGAGTATGAAAAAACTCTTTGCAAAACTTTTATAAGATGAAGGCTTTTCAAGGAAAAGTAGAGTTCACATTGTTTCTCCTACAGAAAGTAAATATACACCATTGTGGTAGAAAACTAATAAAAACAGAGGATGCCACAAGGGGGGTTCTTGTTTAAGGTCTATATTATACAGTTCCTATTAACAACCGCCGAGGACGAATGACTCTTTGCACACACCAAATGCAAAATTCTTGTCATTTTGTTTTTATTGCCAGTGATAGTATCTCTATGCTTTTTGGTTAGGCACTACTGGAATGAGTGCTATAAATCCACAAAAAAAAACAATTCCCTAGAGCAAGGAAGTTGTAGGACACCTCATCTCACACTACGAACAAAGATGTGATTCATTACAAGGGAAAATATAGAAGTGTTTATAGGAAAATTAACACCATAAAAGTTGTCCTTTAATTTACCAAACAAGGTGTGAAAGTAGAAACAGAAGAGGACTAAGGAAAATAGAACACAAATATTTATTTCCAAGCTGATATTTGTATCCCATAATCAATATCTTTTTTTGAAATGCACAAGGAACTGAACAGGTCATATAGTAATGAGTCTAAAATAGATTTTCATTAAGTTTGGTAGAAAAAGTAGCTTCATAGCTCATTCTGAATAAAGTCCGAAAACAATAGAAGAAGGAAGCAGTCAAAAAACTTCAGAAATCTTTAAAATATTCAGGGCCTAGTGCTTTGTTCATAATATTATATCAGTATATTTATATTTCTACAAATTATGCATATTATATTTTATACCTAAAGTGTACACATATAACATGAACAAACATGGACATGTTTATACCCACATATGCATATAATTTGATTATATTACATGATATATAACAAACCACAAATAAATAATATGCTGTAATGCAATATATGGACAGAGAGAGAGACACATATATATATGCTACATTTGTAATATTTGACGTCTTGGCCTTCATTTTGGTTTAAGCATCTATGAAATTTTGATCGAAGACTTTTCTTTGGAAAAGAGTTGCCTCTCTATAGAATCCCTATTTCTGGGGATTTTATAATGTTGGGAGAGACCTTTTTATTTTCATAACATGTATGCACATTCTCTTTGCCAGATGAGGAATATTTTTGGCATAGTTTCAAAGAACAATTTTAATTAACTTTATCACTGGTGATAGTCTTTAGTTACTTGGCACACAAGTAAGGATTAAACTGGTGTGTACTTTGAAACTGCCAAGACCAAAGTGAGAGACACCAGGCAGACTATTGGCATCAAAAGGCTTGCAGATTAAGAGCATTTACAGTGATTTTTACTGTCTCCAAGAGGCTAAAATTATAGTAGCTGAATCCAGAATAATGAGCTTCCGCCAACCCTTAATGCTTTGGCTCCAGGGACGTTTTGATTTATTGAAATGCACATAAGGTAATGGGAAAAATAGAAAGAACTTTTAAAAATATTGCAATAATTCAAAAGCTTTCTATGTGTTCAGATAGATGTGTATATACTTCACTCCCAAGTCTCTGTGCCAAATTCCTACCAGCAATAGCTTGTTGCCATAGAGAGAACACAACACATAAGATGGTGAACCAGGTGACAGAGTGAACTATGTACATCTGTTATCTCTGGAGACGGGATCGCCTGTATCAGCTGGGGACAAATGAGGTCGAATAGAGTTATCCAATGTCAGTGTCTGCCAAAACCCAACACAATTTGGCTAATTCTTTCCTCCTGATACAATTATCTGTTTAGCACAAGAGTTACCATATTCATTATAATTCTGGACATCTCCTCAATCTATATTAATTATAAGGATAATATTATTTAAAACACAGAGCTCACAGAGTCACATCGCCGGTCAGGGAAGCACATTAGCCTCAGGCTAATTGCTCAAGCAAATTGTTGTGCTTCTGTATGTATCATTTAGATTCTCTTCACAGCATAAATAATCACTAGCTTGGCCTAAGCTGTCCTTTCAGTGCAAGTTCTTAGGCATACATAAAAGAGGGAAGTTTCTGCCCTGTGGGTAAAGAAAAAGGTTTTATTTATCTTCAGGTATCTGGAATTACAATGGTCATTCCCTCAGCAGTGTCTGTGCCCTTTTATCATAAGATGGAGGCATGATAAGAATGAAAGAGGAAGCCAGTGTGCACACAGATTTAATGGGATTTTGCTTCTTAAATCATTTGTAAATCTAAGCAGCAAACGTATCCCACTGCATAAACCAGGATAAATAGCAAGTGATAAGGCAGCTGCAATGAAAAAAGTGCAAAGCTAATTGTATCAGTCAGAATTGATAGAATAATAAACAGAGAAAAATGTGGATATATTTCGTTGGTTTTATTGACAATCAACCAAAGCCACTAAGTTCATGAATTTTAGCCTTGCAAGGAGGATTAATCTAGATGTGTTTTGCAG
>KZ508380.1:29828-40049 GCA_002844005.1 Limosa lapponica baueri | reverse complement strand
GACCATTTCCATTGGGCATTTTGGATACAGCCACCCTAGAGTGGGTGGTAGGAAAGTCTAACATGTGACCAGTATGTGACCAGTCTAACATGTAACCAGCATGTGACCAGATAGCTCCACTGCATCAGGGTGACTCAAAGAGCAATTGTTGGCACTGTATAACTTACTGGAATGGGTATAACCAGAGTGTGGAAGATCTATGGCTCAAATATTTCTGCTGACAATGGGCTATGGGTATTATGGACTTAAGATGTCTTATAGTGGGTCTGTACCCAAGCACACATATTCCTCTGAAGCTGATGTACAATGTGTGTAGCAAATCAGGGTAGAGAGGCTGATGGATCAGCTGTTCATTTCAGGTAATGGCATTTATTTTTGAACTCTGCCCTTGGTTTTAGTTCTGAAGGACTTGGGAACAAATGCTTTTCCAGGCCCAACCTGTGTTTGCCAATTGTGTAACCTCAGCGATGCATATTACTTGCATAGCTAATTTTTGCATCGACACCTTGCCAAGCCAACTGTCCCATATTTCTTGTGTATTTACGCAAGAGGGTATTTTGCACAGCTCTGGTTCAGTGAGTTTGTAGACTAATCATTTACTGGGCTCATGGATTTCCATTGCACCTGTGCTTCTGGGAAGTGCCCAAAGATTTCTGCGTAGAGTCCTATACACCCATCTCCAATTCTTTCTGTAGCCATGAACGAACAGCTGCTTCCTAGTCTGTGTGACTTACGAAGCATGACTACACCATTTGTGCAGGATGACAATTTTAGTGAGGAAACCACTTTGATGGGTCAGCAGGGGGAAGGCAAAATTTGAATAAGGCCATCAAAAACTACCTGAGACAAAAGCGCTGTAAGAAATTCTGGAAGTGTTTCAACCAAGGAAATAAAAAGATTTTAAGCTTTGCATTTGTCTCCCGACAGTAATTTGTAAAATGAATGCACATCCAATAATCAAGGAACCATTCAATGTGAAATTTGGCATACAGGAGATGGGTGCTGAGGTGCTTTGTTTATTTCTCCAATAATGACTTACATGAATCAGTTAACAGAGATTATATTGTGCTGGGTGGAACCTATCACCATTTTCAGATGTCAGGCTAAATCTCAGCCTACCAGAGGGACTAGAGTACCATGTGTACATCAGATAATGATGAGTAGATAATCAGAGCAGAGCTTTCACTTTTAGGTGGCTTTGAAAAGTTGTATGTGTTACTTTTCACTTTTGGGTAACACATGAAATGTCAGGAAGGATTTTAGTCTTGGAGCTGTTCCACACTTAGAACTGCTGCACCAAATCAGTCCTGAGGACTACATGGGTTGGCTTCCAGTCGCTGCCAGAGGGCAACATCAAATGCTGCAGAGTGATGCCTAGCTACTTTTCTCCTTCTAGCAGTCAGATGTGGCATAATCTCCACCAATGTCCAACAAATACCGGTAAGCTTTACACCTGTATTTCATGTCTGAATTCCTTTTCAAAATGTTCAGCATCACCACTCAGGTATGATTTAAGATAGTCTTACTGTGATGGTCTTATTACTAAGATAGGTCTTTTTTGATCTGTATTAAATTCTTGCCCTTAAGAACTGTTCTTGCCTTCAGACTCCGCTATGATATTTATTCCTGGAAATCAGTTTTGCAGAAAAGGACCTAGGGGTCCTGGTGGACACCAAGTTGACCATGAGCCAGCAATGTGTCCTTACAGCAAAGAAAGCTAATGGTATCCTGCGCTGCATTAGGCAAAGTATTGCCAGCAGATTGAGGGAGGAGATCCTTCCTCTCTGCTCAGCAGCGGCGAGGCCACACCTGGAGTGCTGTGTTCAGTTCTGGGCTCCTCAGTACAAGAAAGACATGGACCTACTGGAGAGAGTTCAATGAAGAGCCATGAAGATAATGAAGGGATTGGAACAATTCTCCTATGAGGAAAGGTCGAGAAAGCTGGGACTGTTTGACCTGGAGAAGAGAAGGCTCAGGGGTATCTCATCAGTCTATAGAAATAGCTGAAGGGAGGGTGAAGAGAAGATGGAGCCAGGCTGAGACAGGGCGAGAGGCAATGGGCACACACTGAAACATGGCAGGTACTGTGTGAACATCAGGAAATGCTTTTTTACTGTGAGGGTGACTAAGCACTGGAACAGGTTGCACAGAGAAGTGGTGGAGTCTCCATCCTTGGAGATATTCAGAACCCATCTGGACATGGTCCTGGGCAACTGTCTCTAGATGTCCCTGCCTGAGCAGGAGTTTTGGACCAGATGACTTTCCAGCCTCAACCAGTCTGTAATTCTGTGATCTTACACGTAACGTTGCAATCAGTTCTAACAATGTAGGCATGGATGTACAAGGGTTTGTACCTGAGCTAGAGCATCTTACAGCCACACCTGAACTGACATCTATTAACTACAGTGTGAAAGATGTGGCTGTAACACGGGATCCACAGCCATCACACTCACTGACTTTAATACCAACATTCTTGCACTATTGTGCCTTTGTCACTTCTCAGTAGCAGTAGTTAGTAGGGCTACAAAACATTTCACTCTGACCATTAAGAATTGTAAAATTCCTGAAGCTGTATTGGTTTATTTGTTTTCTGTAATAGAGTAAACACAATGCTCACTTTTCCCTGTCATGCTGGCCGTTATATCAGCAGCATTAGTGCCTAAAAATATGAATATAGAAATGATTTCTGAAATCCTTCCATGTCTTGGGCATGCTACTTCCATGGGGAAATATAGCCATGCACATATACATCTGTATTTTCTGACAGTCCAGGCGTACCCTCCTGATTTAAAGTCATTGTTCTTCCTACTTTGAGAAATGACATCATTGCTGTAAGTGTGGTGATATATATTTCTGTGAATTTATGATGGTGGCACTGCTGACAAGTCCTGAATAAGCTTGGAAGGTGCCTAAACACATGAAATCAATTCCACATATAAGCAGTTAGGTCTTTTACATGATTAATGTACACAATTTCACAACAAGCTTTCAGGTCAGCCCCTCCTACTGATCTAATTCAATAGATCTCAGGATCAGCAGAGCTGGAATATGTCCTGGTTATCTCCATGGATAAATTGAATTATGCTAGATGCTGCAGACTGATCCTTCTGCAGCAGAAATATCTGCACTGAAAGATTCCCTGCTGATGGGAAGCAAATTTGACCCATCCAGGCTGAAATTTTGGGTTAGGACGCAGGCACGTAACTGCAAGCCATTGTGTTGCTGCATCTTAATTAGTTACTGCTCCCCAGGAGAACCACAGTAAATGGTAAGGTGCACTCTGCTCCTCCTTTCCATTACAGCATAAAATATGTTGATGTTAGCTACCATAACACCAATAAGTTTCTCCTCATAACTGCGACAGACTAACAGCATAGGTGCTTAAAAAGTGCAACTTGGTTGCTCACTCACCCATACTCTTCCTATGTCAGTGGTTAAAACTTCCACCCAACTGAAAATCTGGATTAAAAACTGGCAGTCAAAGACCAATTGTATCTGTACATCGTCTTGGCTGTTTTCTCAAAATAGGCATCTACTGAGTGCTGTTTTTTGTATTAACTGAAACACAATTTACAGTGAATTCTTACTGTTCTGAGAAAGTAAAAGTAAAAATTAGAAAAGGGCTCTGCATCTACCCTGCCTTACCTGCTAGAATTCAACATTTTTCTGAGGTATTTACTAGGTTTTCTTTAGGTGATTTTGAAAAACACTTAGGATAACATAGAAATAACAGGTCCTAAGGTCCTCTTACTAATAGAAATGCCTTCCCCATTTAAATATGTTCAGCAATGAAAGCATCTTTTCTTAACTTCTTGGTCCACCTGGGTGAAGTTTCATCAGTGCTTCAAGGTGGATAAGTGTGGGACGTATAACTGTGAGACACTGTGGAGACTGAGGGTATATATAGGCTCATAAAAGTAATCAGAGGAATTAATGGTGGAAAAAAATGTCCATAAAATAGCTAGTAAATGTGTTTAGCAATAGCATTTAGCTCTGAAAGTCCCTAAACTTGCTTGTTAGAAGTTCAGGGCTATAATAGGTGGATTATTCTATACTCGTTTTCTTGTCCCCTTTTATGAGGCTCATGCTACAAGCCTTGAATAGACACTAAACTGAGGAGGAGTTTGGTCTGATGTGGTACAGCCATGCTTAGGAGTCTTTGCTTGGGGTTTACATGCACCTCCAATCTTGCTTGCTTTGTCTGTGTCCTATTGCCCTAATTCCCAGAACTAGGGCTAATTTCAGTGCCCTCCACGTCAAACAGAAACTATGTTCAAAGGGAGAAGCTGAGTGAGGGTGTCTCATAAGGCAATTACATAAGAAATGACATCAGAAGAGAAAATTAAAAATAACTACGACTATTTTAAGGATGTGTGTACCACAGGGTATGTAGCTATTGTGATGGGCAAATAAAAATGAGAGGAGCAGGGCGACAATGTAAGCAGCAGTGTTCTTCTCATTTTAAAGACAGAATGTGTTGTATCTGAAGGTCAAATGCAGGATACTGTTATTAAGTATTAAGGATAAATTTGTTTTGAAGAAACACCAGATGCTTACCAAGTATCAGTGAAGGGAATGTACAAAAGCTGAACATTACTAGCAATGACAATAAAGGAACAGAAGTAGGATATAAAAATGCAAATAAAAAACTGCTTTTTGCACATCGTGCGGCATTTTACAAATACAGAGTCCACCTATCTGTGAGTCAACTGTTAGCAAAAGATGTTTTGTGCTAACATCCTACAGAGGTAAATTAATGAGGCTACTATTAGAAACAGCATTAGAGAAATTCTAACCTTGCAATGAACATTTAAGCCAAGAACATTTTTCTTTCTCCAAGTCGTATTCTCTCAGAAATGTAAACACCCAAGTTTAAGGAGCATGTTATAAATAAAAGACGATATTTTTCTGCCTGCTTTTTTAAAATGTAAAGTGTCATTGCTAGCATTACCACATAATTCACTTTTCTACTACCTTCCACAGAAAACACAGGAAAGTTGCTACTTATATTGAAGGCAAATATTGAAGCAATATTGCAGGCACACCGGCATCTTCATTTGAAGTGAAATACATTCCTCTCAGGCTGTTAACTGAGGAGATACCCCTGCCCTTTGGAAAGGCTGAAGTCAAGAAGACCTTTAGCTGAATAAGCTGCTTCTTTCATAATAATGCCTGAATTGCAGCTAAAGTGTTTGCCCATTTATTTCCTCTTCGATTGCCTTGCTGATAGGTCTTAAGGCACTGATTGATATTTTTTTTCACCTTGGGCGGTACCAAAAATGCATAAGCTGGAAAGCTTTTCCTGACTGAAAGCTAAAGTGGGCTTTCAGGTATCTCTGACTAGCAGTGCATTAATATTGTGGTATCCAGCAACTATGCAAAACATATTTCGTGTTCCCTCCAGCTGTGTTGATGGGGGGCTTTCTCCTGCTCTGGATGGTCTCACATAACCAAAGTGATATCGGGGAGTCACAGAGAAGCCATTCAGACAGTAAATGGATTTAAGCACTTGCTGACTTCAGTTCTGCTTTGAAGTCAGCTGCACTGATAACTGAAAGAATTATATTTATCTGCTTGCATGTGTTGCTTGATGATGATCCAGAAGCACAGGAGTAGCTTCCCATCCTTAGGTAATCCATTGGTTGCTCTGAGCTTCCTTTTCCTTACCTTTTTTAGGCTCCTACAAGCATTTTTTGGTCTCTAAAGTCCTTGAATTCTCTGACAGCAAGTGCTACAGAAATGCAAAACATTGCTATCATGCGGTAGCAGGCTCTTGATTCCTGAGGAATGGAAAAGACTGCTTAGAGGAGAGAGGAGTCATAAGAGGGACAAAAATCAGACACTTGAAAATTAGTTCTGCTGACTTGTGTCCACGTATCCATGCATAACTCTTGCTTGTGCCTACCCTGCAGGTTTATACCTCAAGCTTTCAAGTATAGTGCTGCAGGAAAAGGGGGACCCGCTGTACTGTGTGATTGATCTCCTGACCTACTGGATCCAAGCGGCGTGCTCTTCCCTGCCCCATGGCAGCTTGCACTCCCCACTTGCATTGCAAGCAGATCTAGCCCCTAATGAGTGCTGCAGCCGGGAGTACCACAGCTGCGCAGCACCTTGCTTCATGGTAGACTGTGACATTCTTTGGAGGAGAAGCAGCCTGGAACCAGAGGAGACAAACAGAATGTTCTGACCATCAGCACTGGTGTATCAGCACTTTGGAGAAAGCAGAGACTGTTTAGGGCTTCTGGAATTAGGACAGCTTTTAAGGAGGAAAAAAACTCCACCTTTTTCTTTGTTAAAATGCATTTAATCTAATATCTTAGTTGCTATTTCAACCAGAGCTGTTCTAAAACTGGGTTGCTTTTTGGAATACATGGCTAAAAAAGATAGCTAAGTCTGTCTCCAGCAGTCTTTACTTCACCCCCCCTTTTCCTCTCTCTCTTCCTGCTTGAGGTTGGCAAGAAGGATCTCTGTGCATTGTGTTCTCAGCTGTTAATGTCTGCTGATGCAGCTGTTCACTGTGCATTTTATTTTAAATAATATTACTAGCATTTGCCACTCTTTATCTTGTATTTCCTCTATGAGGAGGACTATGTGTGCAGTGTGGCCTTTGGGTTTGGAGATTCGTTTCTTGTGGTTTCTTTTCTTATACTTGCTTTGGACAGTAGGTTGCACAAGCATACCTCAGCTTGGAACATGATTAAATAATCCGGAATTCTAGCATGGTCCCTGAGAAACCTCTCTTGTGCAGAAGGGCTTTACCCACCTATTAGATATTATCACAGCCCTTGACAAGTGGAATTGTCCACTGTGGGCTTCAGTTCTCAGCAGGAGAATTCTGTTGCATGTTGAACACGGGACAACTGAAAAACTTGATGGCAAGAGGACAGGGAAGAGCTTTAGCAAAGCCAGCTCTCCATGGCAGCAAAAAATTAATGTGTTTATAGTTTCTTCCAGGAAACTCACAAAAGACAGACCTTAGCAGAGCTCCCTGGCTGAGCTCATGTGGGGAAGCTGAGCTCCCCTTTGCTGATCTGCAGATACAACAATGTCAATTTGCCTGCTCAGTGAGCTATCAAGGGCTCCTTTGTTTGGAGGGCACTTCTGCAGAACAAACCATATCTTTCCTGTTGCTCAACGAAGCGATTCTAGGGTATTTAAAAGGATCCTCTGGGAAGGAAACCATGTGAAAGCTGTTTGTCATTAAAGCAAATTCTTAGATTTCATGTTAAACAAACAAACAAACAAAAAGAGACCAGAACAAATTGAGATAGATAGTCAACAAAGTGGACAGATCACACCTCTTCTCTTTTCATCTGGTTACCTGTTAATTCACTGCAGAACCAACAAAGAGGCTATGTAGAATCCACTGCAATGGAGATTGGTTCCTGAATTTGGAGTACTAGTATATCACTAATCACTAACCAAAATAAAAAACTTTTACAATAGGATGCAGTTTTCTTACAGTTTTTAACCTCTTTCATGCATCTTCATTAAATCAGACTAATTTCTCCATGCACAGGACTGATATAGTAGAGATTTTATTTTTATGAAGAGGAGAGACACTGCTAGTCTTAATAATTTCTTCCTCAGATCTGGGCTATGAAATTGGATAAAAGCAGTAACAAGCACTGGTGCCTGGCTGGACCAAAGCTCTGTTTTGGTCCCAGCCTATGGCCATCACTGCCCAGGAGTCTTGCTGATCACAGCAGGCTGCTGAACCCAGCTTGTTAGGAATCACTGCTATTCCCAGATCAAGAATGGACTCTTCACATAGCTGCAATACTGTTACATGATGTAGTAGATGGGACCTGCACAGTGACAGGAATGAGCATTGTGAAGAAAAGAAGATTGATTGAACAGAAGTCTTGTATGGAATCCAAGTGATCTTGGTCAACATAGTTCCTCTGACCATAGTGGTATCTTCAGGACCTCACAGTAGATATCAAGACCATGGAGTCTAGAGATAATTATGCTTTTGTCCAACAGATCAGTCTTTACTGAGAAGTGCAATGCACCATTCAGCCACCACTGTGGGGCGGTAACAGGCATCCTACCTTCAAGGTGTACAATAAGTCACTGTGGGCTCCTATACAAACATGACAAGTATCTGCTACATGCCTAATATCTCTTTGCAACCATAGCTCTCACCCTGCTCCTTAGGCAAGGATCTATTGCTCTCTGTGCTTACCTGTTTGCAAAGCCCTGGGAAACAAAAATCTTCCTTTTCGCAATGTGCTAATGGCTCACTAACTCTCAAATCACTGCAGTTCCTTAACAAAGAACGGCATGATCCAGCAATAAAGGAAAATAAGTTTATAGACAAAATGTAATTAGAACTGGCAAAGCTGCTCTTTGCTATTCAGGAATATACTTGACTATGTTTTCCTGTTGTTTACTTATAGTCTTTATTTGTCTGAAAGAATGGATATAAAAAGGGAAGAGGCACAGCATTTTATTCAGCAAAAAATAATGGGCCCCTCATGGACACAGAAATAATAGGAACTGAAATTATTTTTGACCTCCATTTGGAGATCTGGAGTAACATAATGTAACCCCTTGGCTTCAGCTTTAATTTACTGATGGGTACTCTCAAGACAGAGTCCCAGGTACACCCGAATTCGTCTTCATATTGGCCAGGCATGGTGGGAGCCTGTTCTCCAGGGTGTGACACCCTGGTGTCTGTCTGTCCTTAGGAGCTTTCTGTTGCAGGCGGGCAGCAACGTGGGTAGGTGACTGCAAGGTGGGAGTATGCTTTAACCTTCCAGCCATGGAGCCACCCCACGTACAGCCCACAGACAGCCAACCTGAGCAATGTGTTAAGCCTAGTGACTGCCCAAGAGGTTGGGTGCAGACAGACTGGTGGATCCTGCCAATAATACAGGTTATTTGACTCTGGGAAGCAGAGCTGGAGTGTGAGAAAAAGAGGAGACTGCAATGCAGAATGCTAAATCACTCTCAGATCCTTTCCAAATCATGCAATGTCTGCCCTGATAATTTTGAGATCCATATTTTCCTTCACACCACAGCTACCACCTTTTCTTTTTTCCTGCTTCTTTCCCTGTGGCTAATTTTCTCCATTTTAGTTCAAGAGTAACAGTAAAACTCCTTTTCACTGGTCTGCCTATTTGTCTCTTACTCCTCCATGTTCTTTGGTGCATTTCTGCATCTATCATTCTGAGATTTAAATTCTTTCCCTGCTGTGAAGGGTGCTGCACAGCTTAAGGCCTGAGTTCATCTAAAATTAATTTGGTTTTCTGGCTTTTGGTTCATCAAATGTTTTGACTAATGATTATGCAGTTTTTTCCTGCCTCCCTCCTCCCCTCTCTCTCTCCTCTGTGTGCCTCCCTCCTATAACCCGCGTATTCCTGGGATGAAGGTTATTTTAGTCTGAATGCCAGCTGAAATTCATTCCTTTCGCCTACCACTCCAACGCTGTTCCTCATGCATCTGCTATCTTATGTGCTTTTTCAATGTCTTGTTCAAACTCTGTTGATTTCTAAAACTGGGAACACTTTTCATTTGCAAATGGTTTCAGTTGTCTCTGTCTTTATTTGAATCACCAGCTTGCCTTCTATAATTTACCCTAACTTTCTGATAGAGATGTGGCTACAGAACACTTCCACTGAATCACCAGATGAGACCTCTGAATTTTAAGCTCTTTTCGGAAAAAACAGTGATTGTGTCCTAATTCTGCAAAGTGCCATATATAGTGCAACGCACAAGTTGGAGAAAAATACTCTTGGAAAATGAGTGAGGAGCTATTTGAGTGGAAATAGCACAGTGGATGTTTAAGACCACCTGGGAAATCAGTGACCACTTAGCTTGACTTCAGTAGGCTAGAATGAGTAGCGGGGGGCTTTAAAAATAAGTATTTTTGGGAAATAGACCTGCTGAGCAATAAGCACCATGAGTATGAGACATTAATCATGTCTGACAAAAACTGTCGCCTCTTTTGATATTACAGGGTGTGTGGGTGAAACACACATGGTGGATGTAATCCATCTTTTTTTGAGTAAAGTATTTGATACATTGCAATCTAAAACTCGGGATACTACACAAAAACGGTGTGATTAACATTGGCTGACAGATAACATTTGCCAGCAGACCAACTTGATAACGGAAGCAAGGGTGGAGGTGCTGAATACTTGAGCAATACCTTTCAGTAAAATTACAAGAGGTAGTGAGGTTTGGATCACAACCAGAAGTGATCTCAGACAAGAG